>JAFVLL020035624.1:183371-225723 GCA_021397915.2 Tor tambroides | reverse complement strand
GATTACTAGATGAGGATTTTAATAATCTTTTAAAACTAGATCGCGGCTAGATTTTTCATATAAGTTTTAACAAATTTAGAGGTTTAAACAGTTATTTTAGTGTACAAATGTATCTAATTAAAACGTCCTGAAATTTGAACACATTCGCGCTTTTCTAAGCAGTAATGCGCCACCTGGAGGAAGACAACTTTGTTTCATTGAAATCAATGAAGCAAACATTGAAACAAACCAACATTTTCCACCCATCGGTAACGGTGAGAAATAAGAAGTCTAAGCCGACAAACATAGAGTAGATATATTAGAAGAGGTATAAGTTGTATTTAGTTATATTTTGGTGTATGAAAAAAATATGCCCAATGAAAACACATACTTGTCACAACTCAGAGGCAGTTCTTGACTACTTGATTTACTAAGGCCTATATTCATAAAATAAATACAACACTCTTAGATAAAATAAACAGCTGCTTTTATCCTACCCAGATCTTCATGCAGCATGTTTGAAATCTCAACTAATGCTCTTGACCTTTACAAGCCTCTGTTAAACTATTAATAATAGAGGGGGCTCCTTCCCTAATGAAGAAAGAGTCAACAAGTCCTGTCAGGATGAATTGTCAATATACAATTCATCAACTAATTGGATGACAGAGAGGTGGCCCAGTTAATGTTCAGGGCTGCGTTTCTCAAAACATTGTGAGATTTACTTACAAGCTTACAACGCTTTTGAGAAACACAAAGTCTGCCAAGCAGTTATTGCATGAAACTGTCAGATGCATTTAAAAAGCTGGAAAGTGTAGAGGAAGTATGGCAGTCCCTCTGTGTCAAAAAAAGTGTTGACTGCTTTATACAATACATTTGTCTGTGTCTACTGTTATCATCTTTGTTTTATTAAGTGAAAGTGAAAGTGACGGCCAAGTATAGTGTCCCAAACTCAGAAATTGTGCTCTGCATTTAACCCAAGTGCACACACACACACACACACACACAGCAGTGAGTAGTGAACACGCACCCAGGCAGCCATTTTTGCTGCGGTGCCCAAGGAGCAGTTGGAGGTTCGGTGCCTTGCTCAAGGGTCTCACCTCAGTCGTGGTATTGAAGGTGGAAGAGATCGCTGGTCATTCACTCCCTCCCACCGACAATATTTTGGGTTACAAGGCCAACTCTCTAACCATTAGGCATGACTGCCACATTATCGACTGTTTGTGTCATCCTCCCATCGTCCATTCAGCTCGGTTTTATTCTTCATAAATTGCTGCTCTCAGTGAACTTTCTGCAACACATTTTACAGCTGTCCACATTGTAGAAATATTTGTAATTTTAAAAGACTGTAAAATGCAAGTGTAAAAACTGGTAAAATGGTAAACACCTGTTAATAATTTCCTTACTATACTGTATATGTTGAAAAACTGTAATAAATCTACCAGGGCACGACTTTATTATTTTCTATACTAATATATAAATTGATAATATATCTTAAATTTAAGTTCAGTTCTGTAAACCATTTTTAAACTTTTAAATTTACTCATTTATTTCTTTATTTTTTGCAGTGCAGGCAATCAAATAGAAATTTTTGATTTTTCTTTTTCAATAATGAGTTTCCTAAAACTTTTAAAACATGTTCTATAAACTTCAATTAATCTATAGTATATGTTTCATCTATGTGCTTTGTCATAAACTTTTAGAAACAAACATTGTGGATTTGGCACAAACAGAATGCCATCATTGTTGCAAACAGCCTTCCAAAAATGACAGAACAACATGATATAAACAATGAAGACACAAATGATTTACATTTATTCAACCTCATGTCATACCAAACCTGTATGACTTTCTTATGCTGAACACAAAAGAAGATATTTTGAAGAGTGTTGGTAGTAAAAATGATTCGGGTCTATTTTACACCCTTTTTATTGATTAAAAAAATGTTTGGTTATCATTATTGTTCTAAATATCTTCTTTTGTGTTCAACAGAAGAAAGAAAGTCATACAGGTTTGGAACAAGATTAGGTTGAATATTATGACAGAATTTCATTTCATTTGAGCAATGACTGTATGGACATATGTACAGGTGCATCTCAATAAATTAGAATGTTGTGGAAAGTTCATTTATTTCAGTAATTCAACTCAAATTGTGAAACTCGTGTATTAAATAAATTCAATGCACACAGACTGAAGTAGTTTAAGTCTTTGGTTCTTTTAATTGTGATGATTTAGGCTCACATTTAACAAAAACCCACCAATTCACTATCTCAACAAATTAGAATACTTCATAAGACCAATAAAAAAAACATTTTTAGTGAATTGTTGGCCTTCTGGAAAGTATGTTCATTTACTGTATATGTACTCAATACTTGGTAGGGGCTCCTTTTGCTTTAATTACTGCATCAATACGGCGTGGCATGGAGGCAATCAGCCTGTGGCACTGCTCAGGTGTAATGGAAGCCCAGGTTGCTTTGATAGTGGCCTTCAGGTCATCTGCATTGTTGGGTCTGGTGTCTCTCATCTTCCTCTTGACAATACCCTATAGATTCTCAATGGGGTTCAGGTCAGGCGAGCTTGCTGGCCAATCAAGCACAATAACACCATGGTCATTGAACCAGCTTTTGGTACCTTTGGCAGTGTGGGCAGGTGCCAAGTCCTCCTGGAAAATGAAATCAGCATCTCCATAAAGCTTGTCAGCAGAAGGAAGCATGAAGTGCTCTAAAATTTCCTGGTAGATGGCTGCGTTGACTGGACTTCAGAAAACACAGTGGGCCAACACCAGCAGATGACATGGCAGCCCAAATCATCACTGACTGTGGAAACTTCACACTAGACTTCAAGCAGCTTGGATTCTGTGCCTCTCCACTCTTCCTCCAGACTCTGGGACTTTGATTTCCAAATGAAATGCAAAATTTACTTTCATCTGAAAAGAGGACTTTAGACCACTGACAAACAGTCCAGTTCTTTTTCTCCACAGTCCACGTAAGACGCTTCTGACGTTGTCTCCGGTTCAGAAATGGCTTGGTAGCGAGCGTGGTGACTCTTCATGCACTGACTCCAGCTTCAGTCCACTCCTTGTGAAGCTCACAAGTCTTTGAATCAGCTTTGCTTGACAGTATTCTCAAGCTTGCAGTCATCCCTGTTGCTTGTGCACCTTTTCCTACCCAAATTGTTCTTTCCAGTCATCTTTGCATTTAGTATGCTTTGATACAGCACTCTGTAAACAGCCACACCTTTCAGTAATGACCCTCTGTGACTTGAACATTGATGCCCTCCACAAAGAGGGTATCAATGTTCATCTTCTGGATCATTGCCAAGTCAGCAGTCTTCTCCATTATTGTGGTTTCAAAGTACCCAGAATTTATACTGTATGGATGGTCATTTATTGAAACTCAAATGTAAATATTCTAATATTTTGAGATACTGATTTTTGACTTTCATGAGCTGTAAGCTCTAATCATCAAAATCAAAACAAAAAAACTTTTGAAATGTTTTACTTTACATGCAATGAATCTAAAATATATGAAAGTTTCACTTTTTGAAATAACTTACAAGAAAAAATGAACTTTTTCCACGACATTCTAATTTATTGAGATGCACCTGTATAGTACAAAGCAATCGTCTCCTTTTTTCCACAAATGGACCCTCACACAGAACAACTCTATTCCATCAGTCTATCGGCCGCTCTGCTTTATCATATTGATATCCAAATGCATTTTACATCATCAGTTCAGTCATGCAAAAGGGTGTCCTTTGTTGTCCAATGTGGAGCAAGGGGGCTAATCTCTGTGCATATGTCCTTAAAAGCACTGATGCTGTTTTCCTCTTAAATTATTAAGCTTCTTCAGCGGCTTTAAACCATTGAGGGAAGATTAGTGAGGTTATTCTGTGACGGTGTGTTTGTGCGTGCGCGTGTGTGCACATGAAGTGGGTAATGTTGATGGTGTGTGTGTGTGTGTGTGTGTGTCTTCTCCTTTCTGTTTATGCAAGGATGCTATTCGTTATCTAAATGAGAGCAGTCCAACAGAGGGTGATCGATCCATCGGTGCCAATCAAACCTCTTTCCCGTGTCTTTCAGAATCACATTTCCTGTCAAATCACATTGCATCTGTCACTCAAGCAACCAAACTGACCATTTTGTACCTAAAATCAGCATCTGTATCAGATACAAATGTGTATTTAGCATGTTTAGCTATATAATTAAGATCTTATTAGTGCATGCGTGTGTTTTTATCCTCAACAGAGAGTTTTTGTTGTAATTTCCCTCTATGTGAATCTGTGCCTCTCTAATCCAGCAGTCTGTATCCTGTGTTGGGGAAGAAGAGGGGGTTGTATGTGTCTCTGTAATCTTGCTATATCTGTGTGGAACTGTGTTGGTAATCCTGCTGTGTGTGTGTATGTGCGCTGAAGTGTGTTTCTCTAATGTAATCCTATGACAGTGAGCATTTGTGCACATGAATGGTCGTCAATGTTAAAGCATATATGCCTTGTGTGTTTAGCATCATTTTACGTTGTATGGCCGGCCGCACGGGCACACGCTCGACTCCACGTGTGGGCAGGGTTTGACATCATCAGGCGTCATTGCCGTGCTGAGGTGATATGGGAGGGCAGGGTCAGCAAAGACATTTGGCTTGATCTCTAACTTTCCAGAGGCGTGGCTGGGGGAAGGGAACGACTGGTTCGGAATGACGAACTGGAATTAGGATAAAGATAGGAAGTAGTCTCAGATCAGCGGTTCCAAATTTTAACCATTATGGAAAAATCTACAAATCTGGTCTCATAGTGTAGATATCTTGGGTTTAATACTAAACAGGAATGTGTTGTAATCCAGGTTTTAGAAGAGGTCAGTGGGTCCTCTGTTGTGAAAAATGAATTTATTATGGAATAATTAATAATTTAATAGAATATTCTTATAAGTAAACAATGTTTTAAGACACTTAATTGCATGCTATTTACAATTAAATTAAAATGTATTATAGTTTAAATTGATATTAAATGCAATTAGTGCTTTTTGACCCACTAATGTCTAACATTTATTGTCTTTGAAATATGGTTAAAATTGTATGCACTGATAAGCATTGATGGTATGCTTAAATGTCACTTCTATTGAAACTTTTATGTCATGTAAATACACATTTGTAGTGATGAAGTTGCAATTAAGGACATTGAAAGTTTATTTACTTTAAATGTAATATCAAATAACACACTAGTTAAAATTATGATCAAGTACTTTACATGTTCTTTAGTATATTATTATATCATTAAAACAATGATTTAAAATGTACTTTACAAAACAACTGTAAAATGTTCAATTTGACATGATTACAAAGTGCTGCTTAAGTATGTTTTAGTCATAAAAGTGTACTCTCTTGGAACATAAAAATATTTTAAAGAATTTACTTCCATTTTACAGACATAAAATGAAATAGAAGTCAAAAATTCTTCAAAATATCTTCTTTTGGGTTTCACAGAAAAAGAAAATCAGTTTTGGAACTACACGAGGATGAGTAAATGATGATAGAATTTTCATTTTTGGGTGGACTATCCCTTTAAGTGGCCTTTTATTTCATGACTAATATTATATTATCTGCAAGTACAGTTTTTACAAATATACTTTTAAGATTTGAAGTAAACTACAAGTGCACATTAAATACAAATAAGCACACTTATTTTTCGCAAAGGTTCACAAAGGGGCGGATGTCCAATCAACTCTGAGCTGTGGAGCAGCAGGTTTAGCGATCGCGTCGCGAGAGCCTGCCGCGCTGTAGCCGAGCGGATAGGCAGCACTATTTATAGCTAATCCTGTTTAAGCGAGGTCATGCTCTCTACCGTCCCTGAGACAGAGCAGTGGAGTTAAACGCTCGCGTGCCAGCGTACGAGAAGCACCGCGTGCGCTTCTAGCTCATCGTGCCAATCAAAAAACACAACACATAGGCCTACACAAATCACATCCAGGATTTTCTATGCTTATTTTGCCAGTAGTTTCACTATAGGAGGCAGTAACCATCATAGACTCTGAAGGGGGCGATTATAATATTATAATAACCCATAATTACAGATACATATGGCCAAACAGTACAGGCCGGGCTGTACTTTTCCTCACGCTTGTTTTTGGTGTAAGAGTGCGTAAAATTAACCCTGTTACCAGTATTGACAGTATGTAACAGAATTGACAGTTATGTATGTGTTTGTGTGTGTGTTTCTCTGTGTATAACTGTCAATTCTGTTATGTGCTGTCAACACTGTTACTCTTAACAGAGTTTGATAGTAACAGAATTGACACTGACAACAAGAAATCAGCCACAATGATTTTCAGCTATATAAGACACTTTTTACAAAAAAAAATATATATATATATATATATATATATATATATATATATATATATATATAGGCCCTATATATTATATTGATATGGCCTGTAACATTCTGTGATCCATGACAATGAGTAACATCTAATATATATGTAATATATATATATATATATATATATATATATATATATATATATATATATATACATACATACATACATATATATACATATATATATATATATATATATATATATATTTACACACACACATATGTATAGGCTATATGCATTTCAGTAGCTTCTATCCTGAATCTATAGTTGTTTTTGTACTGACAAAATCTATCTTCATTCAGTCTTATATTAGATGTGGCTGTATTGTGGAGCTAAAGCCTTCAATAAGATAATGTGTAAATCTCTATGGCCCTCCTCTTGTTGCTAATAATAATACATCAAGTTTAGCATGGCCCGCTTGTCTGTCACACCGACGTATCTTTGCTGGTTGCTGGTGATGACAGCTGTTTCAACAGGGGATGACACCTGTACCTGGGACAAGCGCTGGCCAATGGGAGTCTGAGTTAAATCCCGAGCCGTGCCTCTGACGTAAACACTCCACAGACTAGCGCGCGGTGGGCGGGTCGTTCCGGATCGAGTTGTAGATCCACGGCGCGAGACTATTGATGCCAAGTGGAACTGACGCGCACCGGCTCAAAGTGAGTACACATGTATGCAAAGAAAATGTGTTATTATACACTATATAGGCTAAAAGTGTTGTATCAGATATTACAGTATGGACCACTTTATTTTTTAATCAAATGGCAAGTCAATACAGATCGAAATTGTTAGGTTTAGTAGCGGAAGCATGCTGTTTAAAGATATTTTATTTTGCTGTTTAAAGTTATTGTAATAAGAATCGCGTGATTAAGACTCGTTTGTTTTCTTTCTTCCTTACATAGTCCTAAATGTTTTGCTTTATATTCTTAATGCAAATGTATTATTATTCCTTCCCTTTCCAAATTTCCCCAGACATTATGCTACGTAGAAAAAAATGTTTTCAGATGAATCTCCGTAGAACATTAAATTTCAACAGCGTGCGCCAGTCGAATCTAGTCTAGTGATTGAGAGTTTTTAGTTTTTCTTGGTAATGTGCATAAAGCTCTTGCAAGACAGAGATCATATGGGCCCATGATTACTGCGCGCAATGCTATTTGTGTCGTCAAGAGGATTTTGCATTGATGGCACAATGACTTCATAACTGCCTTGTAATATGCTTTATGGTTTGGTGGACAGTGAGATTTGAGTTTGATTCGTTTCAATTTATGTCATGTGTATCATTTGTGCTGATAAAATAGACCGGTAGCATTATATAGCAACATTGTAGTCAGGGTGCGAATTAAGGGGAGTTAATCAAAACAAGAGGTTGATGGGGTCTTAAAACATGCTTTATGTATATACAAGTTTTTATTTAGATAACCACTAAGTTTGAATACAAGCTAGTCATAGATGCTAATAAGAGCAGAAATTGCATTCGGTCAGGAGGTGGTAACCATAGCAACAGTTCGCTGTTCAAGCGCTAACGACTAAACGATGAAAGGTACATCATTATTTATCTTACAGGTTTAGACAATACACACACACACACATATATATATATATATATGTGTGTGTGTATATATATATATATATTTTATATATATATATATATATAAAACATTAGTATTTTGGTTTAAAAGTTTGGGATAAACTTTTAAGATGGTTAACTGTTAACTCACGTTGTAAAGGGCGGCAAAAAAACAACAACAAAAAACTTGGGTTGCGCGACAAACATAGACTTTTTAAACATCAAATTACTTAAGGCAAATCCTTAAAAACTACTTAAAGACTTTGAATCATTTATTTTGTGAGCTTTTAAAGCACTAATTCTTTATTTTGTCCATAAACATGAGCCATTGCTACACTTCAAGCCAACTGAGACAGTGATACTGGATTTTTCTATACAAAGTGCATTATGATAGAGCTAGGCCTACGTGAAAAGAAGTTTAAGTTATTTGTTGGAAAAAAAAAACCCAGCCTATATTGGTAAGGTGTTATGTGATGTTTGTCATATAGCAAAATATAAAACACTAGACATATTAGTGAAAGTCCTAGATATATTTATTTTGTTCTCTAAAATGGGAAATTATTCCTGCCAAATGTTCATTCATTAACATTTCTCACTTATTCGCTTTATTTAGACAGTAAGTTTCCACATTTGGCTTCCAGAGCATCATGCAGCATCACAATGTGACTCGCACTCCTGATTCACAGCATGAGTAAAAATAGATTTTCAGCAACGTTCACAAATTCTTTCTGTGTTCAGTTTATTTTTTAGAGCATTTACTGTGGCACATAAATGAAAAGGGTGCTGTTTGTAGATATTCTTTATCAAAAGGTAATCTTTGTTCCTCACATAAATGATTGTGTTCATAAAACATCTAGAATAGTGACATTCAGGCTGTTCTCTTTATTCTTGCGATTCTTTATAAAATTCCTCTTTTACTGGTACAAGTCTATTTGTGATTCAAATAAATGTACCAAATAAAAGCTTTTATATACAGAAGATCAACTCGTGTGCCTCAGGCTTTATCCAGCTGCACTTAGTTCCCTCAGAAGTCTGAATGAACTGAGGGTACTATCTAGGAACGAGTAAATATATTTGTCTGTGTTCAACGGCGCATACTCTTCCCTACAGCAGCAGTGGCTGTGTGTCTCACTACTGCCACAGATTGACTAATTAGATTAAGCAAGAAGCTTTCCTGAGATAATCATTCAGCAAGCCATTTCCTCTAATGGAGACTGTGCTCCTCAAGACCGTCCACTGAAGGTCAAACAATTTGTAGTAAAGGAGAATTTTTGGCATGACGCTTTGTAGTACAGACTTTGTGTTGTTTGGAGTAATTGTACGTGACGGCGAGTCGCTCAGGCTCTGAAAGCAGCACCTGACTGTGCTGGTCGAGGGGTTGCGTTTGGCTCGTTGTTCCAGGAATTGACATGTAAAACAAATCAGTAAGTACTTTTCTCTCTGTTTTATGATAATGAATTGAGGTATGTCAAGGTAGGTTTTAGTTTAGTGCTTATGTAAAATCATTATTTCAGTCCTTTGTTTAGCTCAGAAGTTTTCTTCTGTAATGCAGATAAAAAGGTTAAGGTAAAACTCCAATAGTTTTGTGAGCAAACATTTAATGATCAAAGAAATAAGAGGTGATTTAAAGTCTTAAAAATGCAAATTTATTCAACATGACACGAACATATTTTGTTGTCCATGACTTTGAGAGGGCTTTAGATGTCACTGCCTTTGAATCTCAACATAATATACAATTATAAAAATCATAGATTTCATTGCTGATTGTGGTGAAAATTGGTTATTCATTTGTTCAATCCAGGGTAATTATAAAACTAAAACTTAAACTAAATGACCATTAGAAATGCTGCCTTTACTGAATAAATTTAAGATGAAGCACTGAAATTACTAGAAATAAACTGAAATTTAAAAAAAAAACTAAATACTAATATTTAAAAAACCAAAAGTAAAAAAAAAAAAAATGTCAAAAGAACAAATGATAATTTAACTGATAATATATTTGATAACTATTATAAAATATATAAATAATACTAATATTACATTTGCCCATTCAAATACACTTTCTTTTGAATACCCTCTAAAACCTTATTTCCCACTCTGTTTTTCGAGCACAACTTTTGAGTCATGTCTATTGACTTTGGCAGGTCTCTCTTCTTGACGAGATGCCGGTTTTATGTAACAGAACTAATTTTAGCATTTCGTGCTTTAAGCAGACGTAACGGATCTTTCCGCTCAAAGGCCATTACAAAAGCCAACTGTCACTTTGCATACCTGTCAACATCATCTTTAAGCAGTGGCATACGGTTTGATGCGACTTCCTTTGTTGATTGACAGTGGTATCACTTGATCTGGCAGTTGTGACAGCACACAAATAATCACATTTTATTTGGCTTCATGTGCTAAATGATCATATAAGCTGACATGGGAATGATAGAGCATGTAATGAACTTGCTTTTGTTTTGTTTTAGATGTAACTTGGTGCAAACGCGAAGATTTGACCTTCTGTGACTCCAAGATGAGAGAAGATACATCAGAAAATCAAATGGAAATGGCATTTGAATTACATCTGGTGTGTCATCAGAAAAATTGCTTTTTGCATCCCTGAGGAATTAAGTCTGGATATTGTCACTGCTTACCTCAGGGGAAGCCACTTCTCCTCCATTTTTTGGTGCACTTCAGCGAAACTATGGCCAAAAACTCATTCCGTGGGTCGAAGTACAAGGCAGACGCCAATCATGATGGAGATTTTGGCTGCACACTCAAAGAACTTCGATCACTCATGGAACTCAGAGGGACAGATGGATTACAAAGGATTCAGGAGTGCTATGGAGATGTTCAGGGACTCTGTTCCAGGTTAAAATCTTCACCAATAGATGGTAAATCATTCATTTGCTACCAATGTTAATGTTAATGCATTAAAAGACATTTATAATATGCACTGTTCTTTTATCACCAAACTTGGTAAAAGTGGATAAAAAATTGCAATTTTGCCTGATAGGTTGATAATTTTTCAGATTAGTACCAGTATTAACCAATAAATGGTCAATTTTAAATTTAAATAAATTAAAAATAAAACACTAACATTTTAAATGTTAAAAGTGAATTTAGGCACCACAACATTATAATATACAGTTTAAAAATGTATATTCATTTTAAGATTTGCTTAAGATTACATTTAACAGTGCATAAAATTGTGTGCTTTTAAACATTACCCATAGGTGAGCTTTAGATGACAATAAAGGTAATCTAAATGTAAAAATAGAGGAAATAAGCATGCACAATTGAATATCCAATATTAAATGATACCAATAAATTACAAAAATCTCTAATATCGGCCAGTTACCAAGATGGTACCGATATATCGTGCGTTCCTAGAAAAAAACATCACTTTCAGTTTTGCTGAGACTGGTTTAGCCTGGTGGTTATAGATCTGAGCTGAGCAAAAGTTGTATGTTCAAACTTCACAGGGGTTGATCCATGACCTCTCAGCATTTCAGCCTTGAACATGCACTTAACCTCAGGCTCTTCCTGGAAGACTGTCTCTGTAACAAGTGAAGCGTAATCGCTTCAGATAAATGCGTGAGCTAAATGACTAATTAGCAATTAGACGTTTCAGACATCTTTTTCCATGTGCTTTTTCCTTTAGCCATTAGCACTGTAGCTTTCATCAAGGACAATACTTTAGCTTTAACACACTCTCTCAGAATCTCCCTTTGACAGTGGAGCAATAATGGAGCATATAATGAGGTACATAGTTTGTCTCCATGATCCAGTTGAAAGGCCATGTCTTTTAAGAGAAAGTTGTTCCACTTTATACAATCAGTTGCTAAACTGATAGCATGTCTATTTTTGACCATATTATGAAGGATTTTCATCAAGAAAATATAGTTTACCTGGATATATTCAATTTTTCAAGTCTAAAGGCCATTGCACACTGAGTCCGAAATTTTCGCATGCGTTTTTCCGTTTTTTCGTATTCCCCATCCTTTCCTATCAAAATGCACGCAACGGATGCGAAAACGCAGAAAATCGAACCTGATCCGAATTTTTTTTGACGGACGAAAGTTTCAGAGGCAGTGTGCAAACGTGATTGACACAACGTGAGGTCGTATTTAATTTTTAACGTGCGAAAATTTCGGACGAAAATTTCGGACTCAGTGTGCAGAGACCTTAACTCATGTCTTACAGTATATCATTTTGCATTTTCATTAACAATGAAAAATACTTCTAAAACATTTATTAATCTTAGTTAGTGGTTATTTTAACTAACGCATTATTAAAATCAAACCATTACCGTTAACTAATGGGACCTTTTATTATGAATTGTTAATGTTATTTTAAACTATTGACAGCCTTAATAATTTTAGTTATTATTTCTGTTGTATATGTTTTTCTGAATCATTCCAAGTGCCCTTGTTAAGAATGAAAGCTACAATGAATAATACATGACCAGTATTTTAAAAGATATATTACAGTATATCATTTGTTATGTGTCAATCAGCTGACAAAAGATGTTTAACCGCTGGACATTTTTACTTTTCTTGTCCAGATTATCAAAGTGAGGTCTTGGATTTTACAGTCCCTCTTTTTGCTCATTTTACCTATTTATTCATCTCCTACTGTGCTTCTAGTTTAGACCGATCTGTCTTCATATTATTTCAGCAAGCTCAACTCCAATCATTTGTCTAACACCATGATCAGCTTATGTTTCCCTTGATAATTCCAGCCAAATATGTTTACACTCTCCTCTTGTGATTCTTTCATTTAAGATTTTTATGTGTGTTATAAATACACAATCCATCTGTTATGAAAGAGTCCTATCTCTTGTTAAAATCTGACCTTGATTATTGTTTTTTAAGTCCTATTTACCTTGTCATCCATCTATATTTTCCAGCTCGATATGCATTGGCATATTTAGCTCTGTCATGAGCCATAACAGTCAGTTGTAGTTGTGACAGGTGGGACCAGATCAGTTTACCTCATGTAATCCCACTCACCTTAAACCAAGGCAGGCTCTTCATTGCTCTGCTTCACACTAATCTCACTGGCCGCTGCTCTGCTGCATGAGGTTTACATTCATTTTTGCCCTTGCCAACAGTGGGTAAACCTTTGAGGGGGCAGAGGACTAGCGTTTTGTAATTGAGCAAGGGAAGGAAGAGAGGGATTACACTGTGTTAGTGTTCAGGCTGTGCTCTTGCTTGCGTAGGGAGTGGAAATCTTGGTATTTTTTGGAATCCATGATATTTAAAATGAAAAACAACACAAAGTAAAAACCATCTCCAAATCCAATTCAATTTCTCAAGCGTTTTAAAATATAGCTAGAACAAGTTTGAGGATTGACTTTTTCACTCAACTTGATCCATCTGTCATTTTTTGGATATGTTAAATCATCAGTATGTTTTCTCTGTACTATTTCAAAATGTGTTTTTAAATTGCAAACTCAGTACATATAGATGCCATAAGGATGTTTAGCTCATCTAAAAGTCAAATGTAATTCAAACATTGTCATAGATAATTATTTTGAGATACCCATCAGAAATCTTTGTACAGTCCAGAGGTGTTAAATTATGATATTAGATATCTTATTTTTCTATAGTGTAATAAAAACGGTATAATATTTTTACAACCAGAACAGCAAGCTATTTTGAAATTGGAAAAATGCAAAAAGGCAGTTTTATGACAGTAATCTTCATATTTTTATAATTTCTATGCCCTAATATTTTATGTAATTGTAATGCGATAAACTGAAAAAAAAAAAAATTTGAAGTTGTAAATAAAACAGATTATTGGACTAATGTTCAATGAGTTACTTGCTGTTTGTGAAAATTGTTTCTACACGAAATATTTAAATGCTTATTCTCTATACTCTTTCTCTCTGTTTAGGGTTAAGTGGTCATTCTGATGACATTGCAAGAAGAAAAGAAGAATTTGGAAAGAATTTTATACCTCCTAAAAAGCCAAAAACATTCCTTCAGCTAGTGTGGGAAGCATTGCAGGATGTGACTCTAATTATTTTGGAAGTTGCAGCCATAATATCCTTAGGCCTTTCCTTCTATAAACCTCCTGATGCCGAGAGAGAACGTGAGTATCATAGGGCTTTTAAGCTCACTATGAATAATATGCCTCTGTTTCTCTTGCTCAGTGGTGCTGTTGAATATCAATGAATTTGAAATTGTAACATGCCCTGAAGGTGACGTAGTGCTAGTATGTATTCAGCTCACCCAGGGCCTCTGTTTTTAGAAAAAAAAAATATTTTCAGAAATAATTTTACCTGAGCCCTGCTGTGCATTTAGCAGTAAAATCATGTTATTTTGTGTTTGAAATTGCACAGTCTTTCACTTCCTTTCTAAATTTATACCCTGCTTATAATGTACCTCAAATAACCTATTAAGATTTTAGACTCATGCATATTGTTCAAATGTTTGGGGTTGGAAAGATTTTTTTTTTGTTTTTGAAGAATGTCTCTTATGCTCACCAAGGCTGCATTTATTTGATTTGAAAAATACAGTAAAAGCAATACCATTGTAAAATATTGTTACCATTTAAAATAACTGTTTTGTATGTAATTTATTCATGTGATGTTAAAGCTGAATTTTCAGCATCATTACTCCAGTCTTCAGTGTCACATGATCATTCGAAAATCATTCTTATATGCTGATTTGCTGCTCAAAAACATTTCTTATTATTATCAATGTTGACAACAGTTCTGCAGTTCGGCATCAATTCTTTCTTGAATGAAAAGTTTAAAAGAATCTTACTGACCCTTAACTTTGAAACAGTAGTGTATATATATATATATATAATCTTATGTATAATATAAGACGTATACACACAAGTTGCCGTAGTAGCTATTTCTTACAGTGACTTTCTCATGCAGACTGTGGTAGGGCGGCTGGAGGAGTTGAGGACGAGGGTGAGGCAGATGCGGGCTGGATTGAGGGTGCTGCCATCCTCTTGTCTGTCATCTGCGTGGTTCTTGTCACAGCCTTTAATGATTGGAGCAAAGAAAAGCAATTCCGTGGACTACAGAGTCGCATTGAACAAGAGCAGAAGTTCACTGTGCTCCGAGCTGGTCAAGTCATTCAGATTCCTGTGGCCGAGATTGTGGTTGGAGACATTGCACAAGTGAAATATGGTAAAATGATCTCCCTTCTCCCTTAAGATTTACTGTTTTTAATATATTGGTCAATTAAGAAAAATGCTTACATATTGCTTTAAACTCTATAGAAATTTTTAAAGAATTGTTATGCAACTTTTGCCACTGAGTGACAGTTTATGATTATCTCATCTGTCAAGCTTCAAAAATGGACAAAAAATGGTGCAGGATTTACTTTTTCACTTTTTGAATTTTCAGTTTTCAAAATAATTACAACGAAAGCAAGTAACACACTCAATTAAACATGAAATTTTAAAGTAGAAAGATTTACTCAAATAATCTTTTTATTTACAACTATTTACAACCATTTTTAAATTCTGCATGTGAATGTGTGAGATTAAAGATTCACGGCAAGTCAAGAAATTAACTTTTTTAGTCCTTTTAGGGTTTTTTTTTTTTCCTTTTTGGAGCTTGACAGCCATGGAATGAACTGTTGTTGTATGGAAAAGAGCTGTGTGAAGATAAGAAAAAAATGAATGGGAAAATACAGCGTACAGGTTTGGAAAGACCTCAAAGTGAGTGAATGACAAAATTATCTTTTTTGGCTTAGCTATCCTTTAAAAAAAAATTATGTTAAAATACAATAAAACACAGTTTGTTTTTTCATTAGTCTGTTTGTTTCTTGTTATTTTGCTTGGCATTTACCGTGCTCGATTAAAAACCTCTCTTTTGGCTTGCGATGCAAACATCTGTCGGTTGTGTCTCAGACGACACCATCTGTCCTTTGCTTTGTGCTTGCAGGTGACCTCCTTCCTGCTGATGGTGTACTAATCCAAAGCAACGATGTAAAAATTGACGAGAGCTCCCTCACTGGAGAGTCGGACCATGTCAAAAAAACTGTGGACAAAGACCCTATGCTTCTTTCAGGTTTTGTTCTGCTTTTTTTAAGTAACAATAATGGTAACAATCAAAATTTCAAGACTGATGCAGTTTTGCAGTTGCAGCAATACCTGGGTACATGCCCATTTTTGTCCTGTTTACTCAGGCACGCATGTGATGGAGGGCTCCGGAAAAATGCTGGTCACAGCAGTGGGGGTGAACTCTCAGACGGGAATCATTTTCACTCTCCTCGGAGGCGGAGATGATGATGATGATGATGACGATGAGGAGAAAAAAGAAGAGAGGGAGAGGAAGAAGAGGGAGAAGGAGGAGAAAAAGCGGGAGAAAGAAGAGAAAAAGAAAGAAAAAGAGAGGAAGAAGAAGGAGAAAAAAGAAAAAAAGAAAAGTATGTTCCTTAATAAGACGGGTTTCTGAAACACATTTCCAATATAACAACTTAAGTATCTATTCTGTTCTAACCAAGTTTAGGTTTCCCCCTCAAAATTAAACTATTATTAAATAAGCGAACTATTTGAAATGCTTTAGCCACAGATACATCATTTTAAACCTACATGACTAGAGTGCCATAAGAGTCACATCATTTCCAAATTACTTGTGTCTATAGATATCACAAATATCTGATTGATCCATCTCAATTTTCAGCAGCCAAAAAGCCAGATGCAACAGATAAAAAGAAAGGTTTGTATTAGCACATATGCTGTATGTCATAGCATTTCCTTTAGATCAGTGGTTCTCAACTGGTGGGTTGTGATGTAAAAATGCTAACTGCAAATAATAAAATGCAGCTAATCATATAATTGGGCATTGCCTCCTATATCAAACTTGGACCAATACAGTGTTTTGGTGCTAATTCATCTGTCACTTGGATATATCTAATCAAATCAGGCAGATAACATGCTCTCATTATCAGAAAACATGAACAAAACTATGCAAGATATCACAGAATATGAACCAGACTGCTTTAAATACGGGTTCGCGTTCGTGTTCATGTTTTTTTTTTTTTTTGTGGTAAATTATTGATTGCAAGAAAACCATCTAAATTCAACCAAATTTAACATTTTCCCTGTTCAGCCTATGTAGTTTTGTACATTGATGGGTCTATGGAGTTTATTATTAACAAATTTCAATGTTTGATATTAAGGTCATTTTTGTTACTTTTGTATGTCAAAACTAGTTGAGAACCACTGCAGGAACATCACAGGAAATAGCAGTCAGTGCCATAGTTCAATCAGTAGTTGCTCTTTTGGCATGCATTGTGTGCCTTTCTTTCCTTTTGTATTGAGTGTACAAGTTGTGAGAATGTCCTGTGAACATATGCCAACTGTGCTCTTCACTCTTTTCATGCTGATTAGCAGTAAGAAGATTAGGGCCTTTGGCCTTACAGCTCTGCTTTTTCCTCTTGTCCACATACAAACACATACAGGCAGACACAATAGATACTGACAAATATTGGGCTGTCAGAAATGTTACAAGCAGAATTCAAATTCATATTGCCCAAATGAACATCAGAATGCAGTACATTACCGTTCAAAAGTTTGGGGTCAGTAAGATGTTTTTGAAATGTTTTTGAAAGTCTCTTATGCTCACAAAGCCTGCATTTATTTAATCAAAAAATACAGAAAGAACAGTAATAATGTGAAATATTTTAATATATTTTTCAATTATTTATTTCTGTGATGGAAAGCTGAATTTCCATGACCCAAAAAGCATTATTATCAATGTTGAAAAACTTCATATTGCACTTTAAAAAATGAACATGCAGTAGTTACATTAAGAAGCTATATTGTAATTTTTATATATCATAATGTAATGAAATTGGGTTGATTCTGTAGTATTAAATCATATTTTGAAGTAAATAAAAACAGCTAATTTAAAAGCATTTTATGTTACATGGCAAACCATTTTTGGTAGTTTGATACATGCACAGCCATTGTACAGTACAACATTTATAAAACAGATTATAAGTACATTTAAATTAGATTTATTTTAATGTCACTCTCATTCAGAGAAGGATGGAGGCACAGTGGAGATGGAGCCCCTTAACAGTGATGATGGAACAGAAGAAGAGCCGAAAAAAACCAAGATTCCAAAGAAAGAGAAATCAGTACTTCAAGGGAAGCTCACCAAACTAGCTGTACAAATTGGAAAAGCGGGTAAAAAAAAAAAAACTTTTTACAGTGTGCAGAACTGATATGTTTGTCCTTGTATCAAAACTCAAAGAGAGGCTTGGTCATGTGATGTTCATGTGTATTTTTTTCCCCAGGGCTCTTCATGTCAGCCATCACAGTTCTCATTCTTGTAGTGCTCTTTTTGGTGGACACTTTCTGGATCCAAGGGCTTTCCTGGATTAAAGACTGCACTCCTATCTACATCCAGTTCTTTGTCAAGTTCTTCATCATTGGTGTCACTGTGCTGGTTGTTGCCGTGCCTGAGGGTTTACCGCTTGCTGTCACCATCTCATTGGCCTATTCTGTGAAAGTATGTGGTCTGTCCTTTGCAGAAGTCTCATGACAAATTTGTACATACAAAAGTGACAACTGTAGTAAAATCATCAATGTAATTCTCTGTAGAAAATGATGAAGGACAACAACCTGGTGAGACATCTGGACGCTTGCGAGACAATGGGAAATGCCACTGCAATTTGCTCTGATAAAACAGGCACCCTAACCATGAACAGAATGACAGTGGTTCAGGTGAACATTGGAGACAGACACTACAAGAAGGTTCCAGAACCTGATCTGATTCCTGGCAACATCATGAATCTTCTCATCACAGGCATTAGTGTTAACAGTGCATATACTTCAAAAATAATGGTAAGAAACTATATTTTGCATGTACTTTAAAATATACACAGGGTCCAAAACCTGTTACCACAAGAGAAAATGCTTCTAATTTGCATATTTGTTAAATGACAAATGATATTATCAGAATAGACCTTTGAGTGAAGAATTAATATGAATTAACTTGTCCTCATTTTTTGTAAGATTAGACTTGGTTCCATGATTTTTATAAATGCCTTTTTTCTGTCTAGCCTGCTGAGAAAGAGGGCGGTCTGCCGCGTCAAGTTGGGAACAAAACTGAATGTGCCTTGCTAGGGTTTACCACTGATTTACGAAAAGATTACCAAGCTATTCGCAATGAATATCCTGAGGAAAAACTGTACAAAGTATACACCTTCAACTCAGTGAGGAAATCCATGAGCACAGTCCTTAAAAATCCAGATGGAAGTTACCGTATGTTCAGCAAAGGAGCATCAGAAATCCTCCTGAAGAAGTAAGTGCACATTTAATATTTCAGATGATAATGATTTTCAGGTGATTTGCTATTTGCTAGATAAAAATACAGGTGGTATTATTATGGTGAGGGATGTTCTCATTCAATGAGCATTTCATTGGTCAAAAACATCTTAATAGTTCAGGTTGAGTCATTTTAGTCCAGTTTTCCTGGAAACATCGACCATTTAAAAGTTTGAAAACACTAAAGATGCTGTTACATTTGCACAGTTTTGCTGACAAAGAAGTCATTTGTCCACTCTCCATAATAATAGTGATGCATGAAGCACCATTCACACAGAAGTCACTTTCAAACCAAGCACCTTTCTGTTGGTTATCGTGACAAATTGACATGAAAACTTGAACCCAATGTGAAATCTGCATGGTTCAAAGTTTAAATATGAAGTGAGACTTAAGATAAAGATAAACTTTCTAAAAATTTATAATACTTTCATAATATTTAACATTTCCCCAGGTGCTGTAAAGTCCTGTCAGCCAATGGTGAAGCCAAAGTCTTCAAGCCCATTGATCGGGATGACATGGTGAAACAGGTGATTGAGCCCATGGCCTCTGAGGGTTTGAGGACCATCTGCCTTGCCTACAGGGACTTCCCTGTTTCAGACGGGGAGCCTGATTGGGATAATGAGGCAGATATATTGACTGGACTTACCTGCATTTGTGTGGTGGGCATTGAGGATCCTGTTCGGCCAGAGGTAACTGCTCTACCATTAATAACCCTACTATTCCATCCACTTTACATGGAAAATATGCATTTGACAGTGAAAACAAAGCAAAGACATGCTGAGGTGCTCATTACTGTAAGTCAGCATGTGTTATTGACACCTAACCCCGGGTGGTATAATCGCCACAGGTCCCAGATGCTATTAAGAAGTGCCAGCGAGCAGGCATCACTGTGCGCATGGTCACAGGGGATAACATTAACACCGCTCGAGCTATTGCAACCAAGTGCGGCATTCTCCATATGGGTGATGACTTCCTGTGCCTTGAAGGCAAAGAGTTCAACAGACGGATACGCAATGAACTTGGAGAGGTGAGGGGGTCAAAAAAAAAATTTATCGGTTTTTATTTGAAAGAGAGGTTGATATTAAGGCCTCATCATATTTTCAGGTTGAGCAAGAGCGCCTGGACAAGATCTGGCCCAAACTGCGTGTACTTGCGAGATCTTCTCCAACTGATAAACATACGTTGGTCAAAGGTAATGAGATTTAAACAGGACTGTTTTTAAAATTGTGGTGAATGTTGCAGTCTGGCTGCAAATAAAATGTTTTGCTGTCTCTTTAAGGTATAATTGATAGCACCATTGTAGAACAAAGACAAGTAGTTGCTGTCACTGGAGATGGAACCAATGATGGCCCTGCACTAAAAAAAGCTGACGTTGGATTTGCAATGGTAGGACTTTTTTTCAGAATTGAAAAACTTACTAGCACATCAGTATAACAGACCTAACAAATGCAAATGAATACTGAATACTGAACAAATTAAAGAAGAATCTAGCAAACCAAGTTGCAAATTTAATCTGAATAGATCTTGGTCAGTGTAGTGGCATATTTAAATTTTGACTGGAATGAAAATGAGGATGTGATGGATAAAAGCACAGTGATTTCAGTGGATTTGTAATGTACTGTTATTGCTCACCCTCATGTCGTTCCAAACCCGTAAGACCTTTGTTCATCTTTGAAAACACAAATTAAGATATTTTTACGAGAATACTTCTTGTGCGCAAAGAGTCAAAAAGTCTTTGTCGCGCGTTCACGAGAGTACCATGATGACGCAATGCATCATAGTATTCTCCTGAACGTGCATCGAAGACTGACACGGAAGAGAAGAAATTTTTAAATAAGATCGTTATTTTTGTTTTCTTAGCACAGAAAAAAATATTCTCATAGCTTCATAAAAATTAAGCTTATAGCGATAGTTCTGGCAGGTCACATGAGTCAAGCTTGCATTGGCTGACTCTCAGCTGATCACATCTACCTATAGGAATACAACGCCTATCACGGCATTCCTATATAAGCTCTATTCAGTATTATTCAGCAGCTCAGGAGCAAATTACACTCCTCCATCCCCAGCTCCTCCTTTTTCCACACTCAGGACTTGGCTTTCTGATATTCCTTGTTGAATCAATCTCCTTTTATCTTGAATAATGTGTTACTCTTAAATATTATTAAGTACATTAATGATATCTGCTTTGTTCTGTTTACCCTTGGGGGTTATTATTGCTGCTCTCCCTGCTCATTCATGGCTGGGTCCTGACAGAATTACGGTTGAACCACTGATGTCACATGGACTATTTTAACAATGTCCTTACTACCTTTCTGGGCCTTGAACATGTCAGTTGCATTGCTGTCTATGCACGGTCAGAAAGCTCTTGGATGTCATCAAAAATAGCTTAATTTGAGTTCTGAAGATGAATGAAGGTCTTACTGGTTTGTAATGACATGAGGGTGAGTAATCAGTGACAGAATTTTCATTTTTGGATGAACTAACCCTTTAACAACATACTGATAGCATATCGTCTTTAAGAAGAAATTTTCATTAGAATAAAACAGTTTCAAAAGTTGTGAGTTTTGAAATTTACAGTCTAGTACTTGCAGAATCTCTCAACGCCTTGTTTTTAATCGCATAAAATTCAATATGGCATCTATCCTGTAGTTTTCCAAAATAAGCATGAACATGTTTGGAAAATGAAAGTTAATGAAATTTGACAGTGACATGTCTTGACCTGTTTTTTTAGGGCATTGCTGGTACAGATGTGGCCAAAGAGGCATCAGACATTATCTTGACAGACGATAACTTCAGCAGCATTGTGAAGGCAGTGATGTGGGGGAGGAACGTCTATGACAGTATCTCAAAGTTCCTCCAGTTTCAGCTGACAGTCAATGTAGTGGCTGTCATTGTGGCGTTTACTGGAGCATGTATCACACAGGTCAGACTTCTGCTTCCACGTTCTCCTGTCCTCCTTGCCACCTTGTTCATTCTATTAAACTTTTTGATTTGTCCAACTCTTCACACAGGATTCCCCTCTCAAAGCTGTACAGATGCTGTGGGTGAATTTAATTATGGACACATTTGCATCACTAGCACTGGCGACGGAGCCTCCCACTGAGTCTTTACTGTTGCGCAAACCGTACGGCCGTAACAAGCCTCTTATTTCCCGCACCATGATGAAGAACATCCTCGGACATGCTGTATATCAGCTAACCATCATCTTCACACTGTTGTTTGCCGGTAAGTACCATCCAAAATATCTAGAGCAGGGTTTACCAAATGGTGGTTTTCGAACCCCTGGGGGTTTGGGAGGGAATTGCAACTTCACTTTATTTACACATTTGCCATTTTCCAACATTTTTGTGGGTTTTAGAAAATAAAAATTATTAAATTTAGTAAATTACAAAATTAAAACTCAACAATTTAAACTATTTAAAGCATTAAGTTTTGAATGTTTGAAAGTGAAGAATTTGATATAGAAGTTAGTATTGTAACTTGTTGCGTAACCCGGATTTAGAGCATCCAGTCAGAGTACACCGACTATTATATCTCTGATCAAATTTTTTTCACAGGTGAGCAGATCTTTGACATTGACAGCGGCAGGAACGCTCCTCTTCACGCCCCTCCTTCAGAGCACTACACCATCGTCTTTAACACATTTGTGATGATGCAGCTCTTTAACGAAATTAACGCTCGAAAGATCCACGGTGAGAGAAATGTTTTTGAGGGCATCTTCAAAAACATGATCTTCTGCTCCATCGTATTCGGGACCTTTGTAATCCAGGTACGTCACATTGTAATCTTTATAAGCCTGTGTCAATTATCAACAATTGTTCTGAATCCCAACGTGGTTTGGTTTTTTAGATTGTAATCGTGCAGTTTGGAGGGAAGCCTTTCAGCTGTGTAGGTCTCTCTGTTGAGCAGTGGCTGTGGTGTGTCTTCCTTGGCTTTGGCTCTCTTCTCTGGGGGCAGGTAGGCCTTGAAAAGCATTTTAACTGCTGATGACTTTTGAAATTATGCACTGGGTGATGTATTGTTTTCCTCACCCTCGACCCACAGTTGATTTCCACCGTTCCCACAAGTCGCCTGAAGTTCCTGATGACAGCAGGCCATGGCACTCAGAAGGAGGAGATCCCTGAAGATGAGCTGGAGGAGATGGAAGACCTGGATGAAATCGACCACGCTGAAATGGAGCTGAGAAGGGGGCAGGTTCTGTGGTGCAGGGGTCTCAACAGAATTCAGACACAGGTACTAAATGAGGTTTCTTTCATTTCATGCCTTAAAGGGTTAGTTCACCCAAAAATGAAAATTCTGTCATTAATTTCTCACCCTCATGTTGTTCCAAACCCATAAGACCTTCGTTCATGTTCGGAACACAAATTAAGATATTTTTGATGGAATCTGAGAGCTCTCTGGCCCTCCATAGACAGCAAGGATATTACCATGATCAACGTACAGAAAGGTAGCAAGGACATCGGTAAAACAGTCCATGTGACATCAGGGGTTCAACTGTAATTTTACAACGCTACGAGAAATCTTTTTGTGCGCAAAGAAAACAACCCTGTTAAAAAATCCAGCATATGCTGGTTAGGTATGTTTTGAAGCATGGCTGCTGGTTTGAGCTGGTTTAAGCTGGTCATGTGCTGGTCCTGAGCAGGAGCTGGTTGCTTAGGACCAGTTTAGGACTAGCACATGACCAGCTATGGTGACATTAAAAGTGTCTTTTTGTCTTACCTTTTTTAAAACATTTTTTAAATGTTTTAAATGTATAGATTTTGTCCCAGACCCAGTTTGTCAATCTTAAAATATAAAATCCATTGTAAAAATATGAATAAGTGCATGTTAAACTATAATATTTCAACAAAAATTCTAAATGGTAGAATGCTACTGACCTCTGATTTCCATTTGGTGCTTTTTCGTCAGATCCGTGTGGTTAATGCTTTCCGGGATTCCACGTATCCTTACGAAGGCATGGAGACGCCAGAGTCTCGTAGCTCCATTCACAATTTCATGAGCCACCCAGAGTTCCGTATTGAGGATTCAGAACCAGCCATCCCTCTCATCGATGACACAGACCCTGAGGAGGACGCACCTACTAAACGAAACAAGACTCCTTCCCCACTGCCTCCAATTTTATCCCCTAATCAGAACAACAATGCATCTGACAACAGGGGCTTCCATCAGCACAAAGATATAGCCAAAACTATCCTTCCTCCGACTCCTGGAAGCCCACTGCACAGTCTGGAAACCTCTCTATAATCCACTACCACCCTACATCAGATCACGTCAACAACTGAGGACATGTTAAGTACAAAGTCAGGGCTTCTGGGCCTCTGATAGTGACCTGGAAAAGGAGCACTTTTTTAAGTTTCATGGGGGTTGATTTCATTCTTTTCACATTTGGCCTGCACACCTTGAAAGTGTATGGTTTGGGAATGAACGGTGTTGCTCAAATGTTCAAATTCTTTCCTCTTATATTTTGTTCATTCAAATATTTTGATATAAGGTGTTTTGGCTGTTCACATAGATAAAAATAATGGGGAGTTTTTGGACAAATTATTGTTTTGGATGAAAAAGGTTCACGTAGTTGCTGCTCTGTTTAATTGTGAGCAAACACTTTTTGATGGTGCACTATTTGCCTCTAAATCAGATTTGATTTTGATTTTTTAGAAAGCTAGGAATCCTTAGATGATGTAAATTAAATGGGAAAAGATATAATGCATCTTTTACCGTCATTGATTACAGGCCTCATATTTTAGGAAAAGTAGCTTAACTGCACTCTCAAAAATGACAAGATGTGTTAAGGGAATGAAATATTAACTGGTTTACAGTGGTATATTATGCTCATTTTTGTCTTTTTTCATTTTAAATCAACCAATGATGAAGGCTATGCTAAAATGTAACAGTGTATTTTCTGTTTAGAGTGTTTTATCAGTTTTGATCCACCCCACCTCCTTAAACCACAGGCAAGGACTCAAACACACCACACAAGTCCCCCGAGTTTGTCAAGATGCTGTTTTATGAATTACTGTGATGGTAATATGAAGTATTTTTATTATTTACAGATATTATTCATTGTGGGGACGTGTTAATGGTTTTAACAGAATGTTATAGGATTTGTTGCAGAAATTTATACGAAATAAACAATACAAGATTAGAAAAAGCAAGTAGGAAAGCAACAGAGAGAATTTGTGGGTAAATTTTATTTCACTGTAGTTTCATTCCCATTTTGGGAATGAATATTTTCTCCAAGAGGTTTTTTTTTTTTTTTTTTAAGATTATTTGTGGCGTTTTTTGCCTTTATTATGATAGGACAGTGAGTAGACAGGAAGCAAAGTGGGAGAGAGAGGGGGGGCTGGATAGATGTTTATGGGAAATTATTTTGTAAATATAAATGGTTATTGTGGTTTAATTTACATTTGGAAGTCTTTAAGTTATGTGTATGGTTTTTGACAATAAAATATTCATATTTAGCTTAACCTAATCATTGGTTTTAATTTGAATCTTATCGTGTATATATTTGACAATATTATGAGATTATAAAATAACGTACTTAACAATTCATGTGCATTAAAATAATCAGAAATGCTATTTTTATTTTACTTTATTGTTTTTTTGTTGTTGTTGTTTTTCTGCGCGACGTCAACACGACGACTGCTGCGTTCCGGAAACTTGCTCCACCAATCCTGTCGTAGCATTCGTGTCACGTGATCTTCGAAATCAGGCTGGCCACGAAATTTGAAATGTGGAAACAGATCGCAAGTGCCAGTTATTTATTGTGAACAGTCAACACTACGATTAATAAATATAACCCGAGAGCTCTATCAAACAAACAGTAAGTGTTTTTGGTGGTATTAAATGTTTATAATGTGTTTTAAGATCAAATTAGAATATGATCGTTGAGTAACAACCGTGTGAATACATGAGCTCCATGACTTGTATTACCTTTATGTGTTGGTTATTAGACTAAAATGCTCTTTTTATTGAGTATAGTTAGCTTCATTTCGAGTATTTTGAGTTGGGTTAAAAGTACTTGCTGATGTCTCAAACATGTTATATAAAAACGGAACCACATTAACTGTAAACTGATGTTAGCAGGACTTTGGCCTCCGTTTGTTTTCCTGGCTGAAGATGGCATCTCTCACTCACCGTGGTAATCATCTTTTTATTTAATTACATTATCTCTAAACTACCCTTACAAAAAGTACTTCAGTGGTACAGTGATACTAGTAGATTTTAATGCAGTGGTTAACCATGGTAAAAACACTAACATGGTTCATGTCCAAAAGACCAACAACAGTACTGTTTTTTTAGGGTTTTTTTGTAAGTGTACTGTAACAAGCCACAGAAAATAAACACTGATTTGGCATATTTAAACATACTTTAACATATTAATTTTATCAGTGTTTTTCTTTGAATTAATTAGTGTTTTTTACTTCTAGATTTTGTTTCACTGGCTGAGGAGAAATTTGACTTTGACGTTTCATTGTCACCTGCAAGGTTTGTTTTCAATGTTCAATATGTTCAAGGCAATGAACATACTAAATTAAAACTATTAAAACATTTTTGTTGAAGAACTAAACTTAAAACACAAATTAAAGTAAAAAAACTGAAATGACAATGAGTACTACAATTACTAAAATTATAATAAAAATCAAGCTAAATGGAACAAAAAAAATACAATTAATAAAAATGGTTTAGTTTGGAATGACATGAGAATGAGTACATTATGAAAGAATTTTAATTTTAGGCTGAGTATTCCTTTAATGTGTGATATACAGTAAGAATTATAATGTTTTTAATATTTTATGATGATATACATCATGTGGAAATGTTTTCTAATAGCTCTAAAGGAGATTACGATGTTGAGGATGAGGTTTTCATGGGTCCGATCAGTCATAAAGAGAAATGCATTTCTCATGGAGTGGAGATTCACGTGACGGACAGTATAAGCAGCGGCCCGTCTCTGGAAGAAGAGCCCAGCTGGAGTCCGCTTACAGGAGAGAAGTTTGATGAAATCTGCAAAGAAGCTCAGCTTCTCGCCAGCCACCTCGAGCAAACCATCACAGATTCTATAGCTGAGAGCAGCATCGTCTCCTCGAGCCAAGCCGAGGAGACGGAGACGTTTGAGGAGGACTCGACAGCCAAACTGAACATGTTTATCAAGCCAGCTGATGTTCTGAGTCCCATCAAAAGAGAGACCTTTCTTGTGCAGGACAGCCCGATGAAGCAGCTTCCACCTGCCATTAAGAAGCGTATGCTGAAGGCTAACGGGACGGCTGGGTTTGGCAAGCCACGTCTCAGTACATCAAGTCCAGTCAGGCCCGCTGTGACACAGTCTAAGATGACTACTAGAGGCAAAGCCCTTGTGGCTAGTAGTGGGGTGTTACCCAGCAAACCCACAGCACAAGGGAACTCTCGACTTTCCTCAAGCACAAAACTGCCACCGGCTACTAAAACTAGGCTTCCTCCTCCCAGCAAAGTATGAGCACTTCCCTCTATTTATTTATAAATTGCTAGTGTTTAACATTAAGATTTGCTTTGAATGTATCAATGTTTTTCAGAGTAATTTTGGGCTAAAGCGCAGTCCCAGCAGTAGAAACACTAGTAGAGCTGGTTCCTCTGAAGACCTTCTGTCCGATAACACCAGTGTTGCTTCTGATGTCAGTGATACCTCCTTTAACACTAGTTTACCAGGAAGAAGCAGTATTCCGGCCCGGAGCAAGGTAAAAGGAGCTATCACTGTTGTATCTTATTGTCTTCAAGAACTTTTGATTTACAAAAATAACTGTTGATATATACTGTTATATAACTGTTGATAATACAAAAATGCAGTAAAAACAGTAATATTGTGAAATATTACAATTGAAAAAACATTTCCTGATATATTATAAAATGTATTTTATTCCTGTGACACAAAGCTGAATTTTCAGCAGTTATTATTCTAGTTTTCATTTTCACATGATCCTTCAGAAGTCATTTCATTTTCATTTCAAACATTTATTATCATTATTATTATTAATGAAAATAATTTATTTGAAAAATTGAAATCTTTTGATCAATTTAATACGTTCTTGTTGAATAAAATTTATTTTTTTAATTACTGACCCCAAACTGTAGTGTAGGTTATTACTGAAAAATGTACAGTAAGATTGTTTTATCATTTAGTGTAATTTACTAACAAAATAAGAGGATGTACAATATTGTTAATTCATTGATATTATCTTAAAAACTTATTTATATATTTAAACATTTTTCTATATCATTCAGACAGAATTGCGAGGTCCATCTGCTCTTAAAGCTCCTTTACTTCAGAACTCAAGAGTTGTAGACAGGAGGAGAAACACTTCCTCCTCTTCCTCATCTGTGTCCAGCATCAACTCTGTCTCTCCAGGAAGTAAAGGTGACCTTTCAGACCTTTGTCATCATAAAATGCTACTTATGGTTAATGTTTAAAACCAGTAATATTTTAATAGCCTTGAAATTTTAATCTTTAACAAATTTCAAAATGAATATCCGTTTTTAATTTTGTACCTTATATATTTTTTTTAGATTCAAGTTTTTATTATCTATTATTAGTTGTTTACAAGATCATAAATATTTCTTTAAAAAGTAAATGGTGTTGATTTAGATTTTATTTTGACTTTAAAATGTGTGCGATGTACCTGATAGCTTCTTGGGTATCTTCTGCCATCTGCTGGTTATGTTAACATATCTCAACTCCTCTCACCAGCCAAACTCAATTCCTCCCTGAACTCCAGCACTAACAGCATCGGCGCTCGTTCACAGAGCAGCGTGAGCAGGATGCCAAGTTCTAGTCGCAAATCCTGTGTTGTTACCAGAAACCCAGAGCCCCCCGTCAGCAGACGGACCTCCATCTCTACACAGGGGAGGAGGGCGTCTGAACTCCTTCCCAGACCTGTTAAAGCTACACCCATTAAGAAAACCGATCCATTACTGCCTCCACAGCTTCAGACCCCAGCGAAAAATACAGTTGAAAAGACCACCTCTACAACCAGCATCACTGCATCTGCTGCTAAGATGGGAAGTGCTCTCAGAGGAAACCCCAAACTCAAGGTCCCAGTGGTGCCAACTCCCACAAACTCCCTGAAGAGAGTTCACAAATCAGAGGGTGAGAAAAAACAGTCATGTTAATGAATATGAGCCACTAGGATGAGTTTCTCTAAACCTGTCAAGAAAAAATATGCATATTTGGCATATGGAAAATGAAGCCTCTTTAGACTTTTTGCTTTGAGATTGATTTTTTTATTTTTTTTTTCATGATAAAGACAGTTTTTGTCAATAAATTATCTTTATCATAATAAAAGAAACTTATATAAAGGAAAAATATTTTTAAAAGAAAAAATGTAGAAAAATGAAAACTGTTTTTATTTTGTTCTTAATACCTCTGATGAATTCTTAATTTTACTTTTGTAATACAGTATTTAAAATTAATGTTTAATATACTTAATATTACGTTAATACTTAAATTACAATTACATGTCATAGCATAATGTTTCTGGGTTTTTTTTCTATGTTTAGCATAATTTATGTAACAGTAATTTAAATATTGTATCATGGTAGTATTTGTTGCAACACCTTATATTTATTCTGATTTGAATGACTGTTACAATAATGACAATTTGCAAAAAAAATAAATAAAATAAACAATAATTTTATGAAAATAATCTCATGATTTAAAAAATAATCTAAATGGTTCCATAAAGAGGAATAACTTTTTAAAGCTGAATTTAATGCACTTATTTTGATTTTGGGGTGAAATATGACCTGAACAGGGTCCTTTTTTGGCGATTTAACCGGGACATTACTGCATTGTCATATTAACTTTTATTGATTTTATAGTTTCCTCCTCGCCTGACGTCCCTCGTATCATGAAGCCAAAGAAATTATTGACTGCATGCAGTGTGGAGAGGTAATATTGTAATATATTCTCATAACTTTTCATTTCTTTTGAAGGATTCTCTTAATTTTGACACAGTGTCTTTGCAGTATTCCTGATCATCTAGTTGGTCCTCCATTGGCCCTCCTGACACCCTCAGCTATGGGCAGCAAACTGCGGAGACCATCAGCTCTTCCCACCCCAGTCAACCGCCGTATCTCTGGCATCCCTGCACTCACACCCAAGAGTGTCTCACGTCTGAGTAAACCTTCCCAGGTCACAGAGCGCTCCTTGGGCTCCAGCCAAGCGGCCACTCATTCAAGGTGGTACTTTTGACCCTTAAACTGCATCTAAATCTCAACCTAAATCTCTGTTATTCCATAGCTTGTCACAATCTCTTTATATGTATAAAGTCAAGCTTTGCTTTTACAGCCCTGAAAACATGAAGGAAAGTGAGAGTCAGGAAGAAAAGCAAACTTCAGTGTCCAATGAGGCGACCTGCCCTCCAGCTGACCTCCAGCCCTGCTCCCTGGTCTTTAATATGGAGGATGAGCCTGAGGAACCTCCTGCCTGTGAGCCAGCAGTTGTGGAGAATCCCTCTGAGCCGCCTTCATGTGCTCCAGAGCCTCCTCAATTCGACATCAAACCCTCAGCACTTCCAAGCTCAGTGGACACCCAAAAATACCTGCAGAACTCAGAGAAAATGGAAGCTAAAGAGGTGAAATAAACTCTATTTAAAGTGATTTTTAATTCCCATGTTACAAGAAAACTGAAAATGTTACAATTGTAGGTTTTGCTTGTGGACGCACCAGCACCTCAGCCATCAGAAAAGCTGCTAATTGATCTCTCCAATACCCCAGACCTGATCAAGACTTCCTCTGGAAAGCCTTGGGAAAGACAGGTGAGAGGAAAGATAGATAGATAGATAGATAGATAGATAGATAGATAGATAGATAGATAGATATATAAAAGCACTACCATTCAAAAATCTCAAGTGCTCACCAAGGCTGCATTTATTTGATCAAAAATACAGGAAAAACAATAATATTGTAAAAAATTGCATTTTAAAATGTTTCTATTTTAATTTATTTTAAAATGTTATTAATTTCAGCAGTCATGAGTCTTCACACGATCCTTCAGAAATCATTCTAAAATGCTTATTTGATGCTCAAGAAACATTAGTTATTATCAGCACTGAACAGTTGTGCTGATTTGTTTTCATTCTTCAGGTACTTATAATGTTTATTTAGATTAATTTGTAATTGCTGACTTCTTTTCCTCTAGTTAATTGATCTGAGCTCACCTCTAATAAAGTGGAGTCCAGAGGACAAGAAAGAAAATGATGAGAATGCGGCTCCACTGATCGACTTGTCTTTTTAGAGGACCTGCAAAACTTGCTGTGAACTGTGCCAAGAAAAAAAAAACCTGGAGCATTTCATACTGTTTATTACTGTTGAAATGAATTTAAGAGGGAGCATGGATGCTGCTGTGCTTTAATAGCCTTTGTTTTTATTTGTGTTGTCTGTCTTACATGATTGTATGTAATTATGGTGATCTGCAGTATTTTAGAAATCAAAGTTGTTGTATTTCCCCCAGAAGGTACAAATAAATGTTAAATTCACAACGTCTGCCATTGCTTTTGTTTTTTGGTCACATTTCAGGAAATTTATCTCACACAAACAGCCTCCCATACGGTAGGGGGCGGTATACATGTACGGTTTTCAGACTTTTAGCATCTGAAACATAGAAGAAGACGCCCATAGAGCGGCATGTTCATTTACCAAATTCAATGTTTACTTAGAATTCTACATTAAAAATGAACTTTGCTTGATAATTTACCTTAGTACATTTGTGCATCTCAGCTTGTGATGTAAAAATGTCAACGCTCGTCTTGGACAATGGTGCGTACTTCGCTAAAATCGGGTACAGTAATGAGAAAGTCAGGTACAGTGTTTTTTATTATTCCTTCCCTTATTGTTTAAAACACATTCTATTATGTGATTTAAGTTCGTTATATTGAGCTATATACTGATTTATATATTTATTTTTTTCATTAGTGTTATCCCAAATTGCCAATTCCGTTCGAAGACCTCCAGACTGAAAACATTCACTGCTAATCAGTTGGATGAAATCAAAGACCCGTCTGGACTCTTCTACATCCTTCCGTTTCAAAAGGTATGGCCTTGATATGAATTATAAACTTCTCTACAAGCTATGTAAAGCGAATTGTGTCTTAGGTCATCTCTTCTGCATCTATATCAGGGGTATCTTGTAAACTGGGATGTGCAACGCAAAGTCTGGGATCATCTGTTTGGAAAAGAGATGTTTAAGGTACTTGAATGATTACAAACATTATACGTTTTCTGTTTCATAAATGTGCATTATGAGATATTGAGCCTGTGCACAATATGTTTGCAGGTGGACTTTGCAGATACCAACATTGTGATAACAGAACCCTACTTCAACTTCAGCTCAATTCAAGAATCCATGAATGAGATTTTATTTGAAGAGTATCAGTTCCAGTCAGCACTCAGAATTAATTGTAAGTTTATTGTTTGAAAACTAGTTTAGAACACTACCAGATGATTCTATAAATCTGTTGAAATGTGATTTTTCAGCTGGATCTTTGAGTGCTCATCGATACTTCCATGAGAATAACTCCGAGCTGTGTTGCATTGTGGTGGACAGCGGCTTCTCTTTCACACACATTGTTCCTTATTGCAGAGGAAGAAAGATGAAAGAGGGCATTTGCAGGTGAGTGCTAATTAGCCTAATATAATTCTATATGCACTGAAGATCTTTTTATGAATCTCTTTGCACTTCCTAGGATAAATGTAGGAGGAAAGCTGCTCAGCAACCATTTGAAGGAGATCATTTCATACAGGTACGCTTTGCACCTATTTTAATAAGTAAATTCTTTGTCAGTTCTTTGTTATAGTAGATTGCTCCTTGAGCTTGTCACAATTTTGTATTAAAGGCAGCTGCATGTGATGGATGAGACTTATGTGATCAATCAGGTCAAGGAAGATGTGTGTTATGTGTCACAAGATTTCTTCAAGGACATGGAGATTGCACAGTAAGTTTGGATAAACTGGATTGCTGTGCATTTATACTGTAAATATACATACATACATCTAAACACAAAAGAAATACTTTTATTCAGCCAAGATGCATCAAAATTGACAGTAAAAACATTTAGCATTTTACCAAACATTTGTATTTCAAATAAATGCTGTTCTTTTGAACTTTGTATTCATCAAAGAGTTCTGAAAAACATGTATCACAGTTTCCAGTAAAATATTAAGCAGCAGAACTGTTTTTAACATTGATATTAAGAAATGTTTCTTGAACTGCATATTAGAATGATATCTGAAGGATCATATGACACTGAAGATTGGAGTGATGACTGCTAAAAAAAATCACCTTTGCCATCACAGGAATAAATGACATTTTATAATATATTCAAATAAAAACACTTATTTTAAATTGTAATAATATTTCACAGTATTACTGTTTTAGTGTATTTTTGATCAAATAAATGCAGCCTTGTTTAACAGGTTAACTTGTTTTGTTCTTAATCTAAGTATAATTAAGTTTAGTATAATTAATTGTGGTGATTTCACAGATTGAAAGGAGAAGACAATACAGTTATGAGAGACTATGTGCTGCCGGATTTCAGCTCTATCAAAAAGGGATTTTGCAAGGTAATCAATTATATAACAGTTTGTAAATGCTGCACCCTATTCTTGTGACTCTCAGAATTATGTCATGGTTTGATAATGGCGTAATATAAAAAAAAAAAAGCAGTACTTGCTTTCGTACTTATCCAGCAATTTTTATTCTTTATGTGCTGTAGCCTAGAGAGGAGATGAATTTTACTGGCAAATATAAAACTGGGGAGCAGATTTTGCGGCTCACCAATGAGAGGTTTGCAGTGCCAGAGATGCTCTTTCACCCCTCTGACATTGGCATTCAGGAGATGGGCATACCTGAGGCTTTGGTCAACTCCATTAACAACATGCCGGAAGGTAGGTTGCATCTCATTTAATGTATGTGAAGTTTAAAATGTTAATGCATTAAAAGTACTCTAATATAAGGCTCTTTTTATGTCCAGAGATGCAGCCCCACTTTTACAAGAACATTGTTCTTACTGGCGGCAACACCTTGTTCCCTGGATACAGAGATCGGGTTTACAAAGAAGTCCGGGCACTCGCTCCTGTAGAATATGAAGTTTCTGTCGTTCTGCCCCAGAAGTGTGTTTTGAGATTTTTGAAAGAGTGATTGACATTAATATATTTTTAACAATCTAGACTGAATATTTATCTTTTGTTTTCAGTCCTATTTGTTACCCATGGGAAGGAGGAAAGTTATTGGCCGAAAACCCTGACTTTGAAGAGATGGTGGTCACACGAGAAGATTATGAGGAAAATGGACACTATGTATGCGAGGAGAAGTTTGATATTTGACCTGCACATGAATTGTCTGTCATTTTGCACAGAAAATGTGAACCCTGTATGTGTTGTATGAAAACTAAGCTGTACTTTGGCATACTGTACAGTACACTCAATATTACTCAAGTCAGCATAACTTTTGGCTTTAAATGTCATAATTTTGTTGTTTTCCCCCTTTTTTTAAAGAACTTTTTGTAAATATATTAAATAATGGGAACTGGAAAAATAAAACTACTGTTTTTACTGGGGGTTTTTGGGTTTTTTTTTTTGTTTGTTTGTTTTGAATCCAATTAATTAAATGATAAATTATTTATGTTGAAATACTTGATTAGCCTCTTTGGTCATTAATATGCAGCACGTGATCAGCGCGCGGCGAGTCTCTCCTCTCGCGCTCAAAATAAAAACAGCGGGAAACTGCTTCAGAGACGCGCGAGTTCAAACCGTCGTCAAACGTTGTTGGTTTTTGTTCTTAAATGAATTACGATATTTTACCATTTCTTTATATACTTGAAAGGTAATAACACAGTAGTGGAAGTCATTAACGTTACATTTCGGATAGTTTTCTAGAGTGTCGTGATTGGTTACAGAGAGATCACACCCACGCACTCTCTCCTCAGGTAAGTTAACCTACAGATGATTCCGTCGAGAACATATAACGACCTTTCTAGAAAGGAAGAATATATGTTTATGAAAATGTTTTATTTTTTAGCTTTTTGTGAATAAAAATCGTTTTAATTATTTAAAAATAAGCTGAACGAAATCCTGATTGATAAATTATTTAATTTGTTTTACATGTTGGAGTTTGTATTTTGTTGCTGCTTATATTTAAATAGACCAGACTGCAGCAAAATACTCTTCATACAGCGAGATGGCAGCTTCCGGGAGAAAACAGAACAAGAAGACCAAACACACTGACGGCTCCACAGACCTGAAGGCGTTTGACTTCGACACTCTGGGGGAAAAGAAAGGAAGTTTGTCCGACGATGATACCAGAGATGGTGTGTGTGTATTTTATCATGCCCATTACAAAAACATATTTGGTGGTACCATAGTAAAGTGATGGCATTAGAGGCTATACCATGATATTTACATGGTATTCCAAGGTAATTAGAAATGTGAATTTATTAACAGGGTACTAAAACATATTGAAGAATTATATTGGAATTACATAAGTATATATCATTTGCAAATTAATATGAATTATTTATTTAGTAATAGTCTATATATACATATAAGAAGTGATGTAGTTGTGAAGCTTGTTTGTATATTGTTCTCATTTTGTTACATTACATTAGAAACTCCAATCATTGACAAGCTGACCAAGAAAAGATCTGCAGATACGTTTGAAGTCGATGATCTTAATGCAGGTGTGGGGTAAGTACTGAAATATATATACTCCTGGTTGAATTTTCTCTGAAAAGAAAAATCATTTGTTGTCATTTATCTCAGGAATGAGGTTCAAACTATGCTGGAAAGATTTGGTGGTAAGTGAAGTTCAGCACTGACGCTTCAATAATAATATTAGCCCATATTTCTGAATAAATGTTTGTTAAATGAATATAACCGGCTTTGAAATACTGTTTTATACTCATAAACAATGACTGAATGGCCATTTAGCGGACATCAGCAAGGCCATGCAGACCAAAAGGAAACGTTTGGAGGTTCTCACCAAAAACTCCTTAAAGGGCAGCACTCAGAAACTGGAGCAAATGTGGAAAACTCAGCAGAATCAGAGGTGAATGAATGCACTGTATGGAAAATGACACGTTTTTACTTTGATGTTCAAACACGTAAACGTTTTGTATTCTTTGCAGGCAGAAGCTGACACAAGATTATTCTCAGCAAGTTCTCTCTGTGCTTCAGCAGTGGGAGACCGACGTTCAGAAATCTGAGGAGCAGGAGGAGAAGCTGAATGTAAGTGGCTGACGTAGAAAAATGTAGTGAAAAGTTGTAAAAGTTGAAATGTCATTTTGGGCCACGGCGTCACACTAAGGGAGAGGTCTCGTGAAAAATATAATGCAGCTTTTCAGGATATCTAGCAGCCATTTAAAGATATTTGATGTAAACATCTCACATTTTGCCTTTGAACTCCCTAATTTCTGTTTTCACAGAATTTGTTTCGCCAGCAGCAGAAGCTCTTCCAGCAGGCGAGGGTTGTGCAAAACCAGAAAATGAAAACCATCAAAGACCTGTATGAGCAGTTTGTCAAGGTCACAGATGCCGTCAACACTTTAATGATTTGAAATTGAAGCGAGACCTTTTTTTCATCATTTGGCTGACCGACTTTAATTTGTGTGCAGAACATGGAGGAGATGGAGAAAAGCCATGAAGCCTTCCTGCAGGGCACCCAGATGGAGCTGAGAAAGGAGATGGCCCTGCTGCAGAAGAAGATAATGATGGACACGGTGAGTGCTTCAACAAAAAGATTTCACACAGTTTAGACTCTGGATGTTACAAATAGCCTTTCAGTGTGAAATGTGACGTATGCTACATTTTCAAGACAGGTTTGGGTTAGTTATTGGAGCCCATTTATGAAAAACTGAAGGAATTTCTGTAAATAGTTCTGAAAACAATTTTATTCGTATTTTTTATGAATTGATGTAAGAATTGATTTATGATAATTGCGCATTTATTTTTACAGCAACAACAGGAGATGGCCACTGTTCGGAAGTCCCTCCAATCCATGCTGTTCTGAAAACATCTTTGTGTTCTCACATAAACACTGAAGAAGACTTAACCTTATGTTCTAAAAGGAAGGTTTCTTTTATTAAAAAGAATGTAGAAGTTGTCTCTGTATTTTTATTTTCCATCAGTTTGTCCATTTTAATCCATAAATGTATAATAATATGTAAATTTTATTCCTGTGTCAAGATTAAAGATCCCATAAATTCATCTTTCTTTCTTTTTTGTGTTAAAGTATGTCGTTGACAGTTTGGCTGGAACATACCAAAGGACTTTTGTTGTTATTATTATTATTATTATTATTATTCTGCATTAATTTAGTTTTTCTTTACTTTTGCTTGCTAGTTAATAGCAGATGCCATTCCCAGAAAAGACAGACTGTATATTTAAAAGAAACAAAAATAGGCCTTTAAGTATGAGATTTTTTCTTTTAAATGAGTATTTTTATAAGGCTCCAATGTTAGGTTTCAGTAATTTCACTTTAATGGCAAAGAAAAAGTTGTTAGTCAGTTATTGAATGCCTTATTTTCAAAAATGTCCAATGATATTTTTATAGGAGCCTGATAAAAATCATTTTAAAGAAAAATCTCAGACAGATTTAGAAATTATGTAATGCTGCAGTATACTTTTTTTTTTTTTTTTTTTTTTTAAATTAGTAAACAGTATGCTAACTACACTCCATAGTATGCCTGTTTTAGAAGATATTCAGTCTTTTTGGAATTGTATTCATAAATGTTTTTATGTTTGGTTTAGGCAACATCATCCTGTACAGATGGAGGAAAATGGGAAAGACGTGAACACATTCCAGGTTACCTCAGCACCACTCCAAGCTCCCAGAGAACGATGAAGCGGCGCAGGCTGGTGGACTCAAGTGCAAGCATGCTGTGTGAACACACTACCGTTACACCGGGAGCAAACGGATTTGTAACGGCCTCGTCTCTTTTACCATCTGATTTTACATGGTTGGAGTCTGCACGTCCAACATCCTCCTCTGCTTCTCATGTTTCTGGATCTTCCAAGCCCTCGTCCTCAGCTGGGTCTTCCACGTCTGCACTGGATCAAACTAGTGATCCAGCATATTTAAATGAGCTGCTAGTAAAGGGTCACCCCTCTAAGCAAAAGACACTAAACACCAGCAATGGAAGGGAACAGAGGTCCAAAAAGACCATCTATAGCAAGACAAAATCTAAAGCCTCTAAAAGTACATCAGCACACTCTTCTTTACACGCAATAGAGCATGAGGCTTCACTGCTGGATGCAGGTATGGATAACCAGGATCCACGTGTTTATAGAAATAGTTAATGAAAATGTACTCACCCTCAGACCAGCCAAGATCTAGATGAGTTTGTTTGTTCATCTGAACAGATTTGGAGAAATTTAGCATTCCATCACTTGCTAACCAATGGAACCTCTGCAGTGAATGGGTGCCGTCAGAATGAGAGTCCAAACAGCTAATTAAAACATCACAATAATCCATCTTGTAAAGTGAAAATCTGCGTATTTGTAATAAATCCATTATTAAGGTTTTAATTTTAAACTGTCAGTTTTCACTTTAGGTTTTAACTTTAAACCGTCATTTACGACTAACTTACGACTCCGCTATCGATAAAATTTCTCCAATTTTGTTGGATGGCCTGAGAGTGAGTACATTTTTGGGTGAACTATGTCTTTAAATGTCAGAAGGATATTGCTCAATGTCTTTTCTATATTTTTTTTTGCTTTATTTTTTTTTATAGCAAAGAGAATGCAAGAACCACTTGTATGTCCGATACCAGAAGATATTGTCATCATAGAGGATGAAGCTGATGATGTTGCGGTGGAGAGCATGGTTCGTTCAGTCCAGATGGCTGAGGATGAAGCCTATGCCAGAAGCCTTCAGGTATAAAGCTTCGCTCTCCTGATGCTTATCGAGAAACAATAGAGAAGTGACTAAATCTGATATTCTGGTGTTTGCAGGAACAGTTTGATATGGAGGAGCGAATGGAGCGGCAGAGGCAACAGAACAGATCGCCAAGCAGAAACAACCACAACCACATGGTCAGTTAGGGGTTTGGCTTTATTCGCATTGCTGTTTTTCTTTGGAGCACTGAATGATGGTGTAGTGATCATACTCAAACAAAACTTGATGGTTTCTTGCAGGTTGATCCTTATGTTGGCTTGGGCTGGATTTCTCCTTGGGCCTCAATGATCAACTCTGCATCTTTCTCACATGGACCCTCTGAGCTTTCAGAGCTGCAGCAGGTCATCCTTGGAGAGCAACCCCGTAAGTCACCATACATGAGCCCATCTCTGTCTTGATGATTTCATTTGGATTAAAAGCAGGTTTTAATAAACTTAAAAATATTAGTCAGTATATTAAATATTATTATTAATATTGGTTTGGTTTATAGATATTGTTTATCATTTATAATATGCAATATATGTATATAAATTTAAAAAACAGTACTAGATATTATACAACATTCTATAGTATAATTGAAATTACAATATGTAATTTTTATATATTATATAATAATAATAGTAATAATAATAAATTTTATTTGTAGTGCGCCTTTCTTACACTCAAGGCGCTACAAAATGGTAAAAAACATAACAATAAAATTACATAACAATAAAATAGAAAAATAACACACTACTCCAAATCACAAAAAAAAAAAAAAAATATATATATATATATATATATATATTTGTTATATAATAAAAAAGTATTATATCCTAACCAAGACTGTATATATTTAATCAAAAGCTATAATATTGTGAAATATTATTACAATTTATAATGATTTAAAATTATATTTTAATATGTAAATAACTCATGTGATGGCAAAGCTGAATTTTCAGCAGCCATTACTCCAGTCATCAGTGTAAGATGATCCTTTCAAGAAACATGTCTTATTATTAATATGGTAGCACTTTATTTTACAGTCCTGTTACTCATGTACATACTATGTACTTATTATAGTAATTACAATAACCAGGTACTAACCCTGAACCTACCCCTAAACCTAACCCTACGCCATGTACTTACCTTGTATTACTAGTATATTCTTAGGTAGGTACACTGTAAGTACATGGAAGTACACGTACTGCAAAATAAAGTGCAACCATTAATATTGAAAACAGTTCTGCTGCTCATTATTTTTTGTGAAAACTGAAATGTGGTGAAATGAAAATGAAATCTATTGAAATGTGAATTGTTCTGTCATTGTGTATGTAAGCGAGACCAAAGACCAATTTTCAGCCTAGGCTGAACAATAAAGTAACTAACTAAATATTTTTTTTTCTGGATGCTTGGCATAAAAGAAAGCATTTATTTGAAATAAAAAGTCCTTTCTAACTATATAAACGTCTTTGTCACGTTTGCATCCTTGCTTGAATAAAAGTATTAATTCATTTTTAAATAAAAAACATCTTATCAAATGCAAACCTATACTGCATTCAAAATTAAAAAATAAAAATAAACGTACTTCAGAAAAATACTTTTTTAATCTTTTGATCGAACAGGCAGACAACAGGACCGCCGTCAAACCGGCAGAACTCGCAATTCCCGTCGCAGACAAGCTTCTCACTTGCAGATGGGCTTGTTTGATGACAGCCAGGGAAATAATTATGAGGTTTGAATTATGCTAATTCACAGAAATCAGATTCTTGTCTACAGTTATAAAATGTTGTTTTATCTCTGATTTTATTCGTTGCTTTGTCAGGCTCTCTTAGCGTTCGAGGAGCAACAAGGTGCTGTAGTAGCCAAGAACACTCTGACAAAGGCCGAGATCGAACGGCTGCCCATAAAAACGTACGATCCCGCACACAGCGCAGGAAAGACAGAGTAAGTCACAGAACTGGATGCAGCAAAAGAGATTTCCCATAATGCAATAGTTTAATCATACTCTCTTTACAGTTGCCAGATCTGTTTCAGTGAATACAAAGCGGGTGAACGACTCAGGATCCTTCCATGTCTCCACGATTACCACGTCAAATGCATCGACCGCTGGCTAAAGGTCTAGCTTGTTTTAACAACATAATCCCATAATTCACAGTTGCTTTTTACTAATCATTTTCTGCGTTTGTTACAGGAGAACGCCACATGTCCCATCTGCAGAGCGGATATATCAGAGTGTGGTGGTTTTTCTTGAGCGCACAACTTCAGGACTCAGCATCTACCTCACAGCTGGTTATGTTACCCCATTTGACTTTTAAACAGTCTTACTTTGAGTGTTATTAAATGCTTTTTAAATGCTAAATATTGTCCGATGTTTGAACCAGCATAAAGTACTGCCATGCACTGTTATATTTAGAAAGATCCTTCTAAAATATATCAGACATGACTGTATCACACCAGTGGCAACAAACCTGGTAGCAATAGCTGAATTTGAATTTTCAAATAAAATCACTTTATATTTTTTTTTTCCCCCTGTTTTTATTATAATAGAGGTAAAATGTGTAATTAGGATAATATATGTGGCTGTTACAGTCATTCTATTGCTGTTGTTTATGTAAATATCAAGCAGCGTGTAGCATGGGATTTTATTCACTCTGTTTCGTAATATCGCTTCTTCAAGGCTCTGTACTTCCGGAGGTAATAAAGCGCCTCGAGCTCTTTCACCACGAATTCTCCTCGGCTGATGAGCTCTTTGATCTTCTCATGGTCGCTCACATCTTTATTCTTGGCAAACACAGCCCTCAGTCTGTCTCTGAAATAGTCGGCTCCTTTCGGATACTCCCGTCCAAGAAACAGCAACTTCAAGCAGAAGAATCAGAAGAGTAGACAGGATTATGAATTTCTAATGCCTGGAGTCAGATGTGTGCAGAATGTTTTTTTTTTCCCCTCTCCATACTTTAATATGTTTATCCTCTTAATATAAATGTGACTTAATATAGTTAGTTGATATTAGGCAGATTGTATTGTCAATACTTTTGTCAATTTCAAGTCCAATGAGTACTTTTCGGTCTTGGTTTATTTTTTTATTTTTACAAAAAAAAAAATTAGTAACATGCCTCAGCAGATCAGACCAATCTTTTTGTCAGCTGGCACTGATGTAGTCTGAAAATTTAGATATTTTTTTGTACAATAATTGGTACAATTAAGATATATATACATGAAAACACTGGGAGAAACGCTTTGTGTAATT
>JAFVLL020035624.1:122996-183271 GCA_021397915.2 Tor tambroides | reverse complement strand
ACCCATCCGAGATCGCTGTAACACTTCATAACACATGGTAAAACAAATGGCCGAATCACATCCTGATCGCAAAATAGCCACTGCCATAAACAGGGTGTCATAAACATCAAGAAGCAGGAGGTCAGAAGGGGGTCCTGGGAGGGGGGCATAAACATCAAGAAACAGGAACAGGAGGTCAGAGGGGGGTCCTGGGAGGGGGTCATAAAATCATAGGGGTCATAAATCAATCACTTTTGACAGGTAGTCCCTCATATTTTCTTCTAACATACAACTAACTAACTAAATAAATAAATAAATAAAATGTATTTAACCTCATGTCGCTCCAAACCTGTATAACTTTCTTTCTTCTGCTGAACACAAAAGAAGATATTTTGAAGAATGTTGGTAATCGGGTCCATTTGACTCCCATTGTATTGTTAAAAATCCTTTGGTTATCACCATTATTCAAAATATCTTCTTTTATGATCAGCAGAAGAAAGAAAGTCATACAAGTTTGGAACAACATGAAGTTGAATATAATGACAATTTCATAGGCAATGACTGTATGAACAAATTTATAGTACAAAGCAGTCGGCTCCTCTTTTTCCACAAACGGACCCTCACACGGAACAACTCTGTTCCATCAGTCTATCGGATACTCTGCTTTATCATATTGATACCAAAATGCATTTTGTATCATCAGTTCAGTCATGTGAAAGGGTGTCCTTTGTTGTCCAGTGCTGTGGAAAAAGGGGGCTAATCTCTGTGCATATGTCCTTAAAAGCACTGATGCTGTTTTCCTCTTAAATTATTAAGCTTCTTCAGAGGCTTTAAACCATTGAGAGAAGATTAGTGAGGTTATTCTGTGACGGTGTGTTTGTGCGTGTATGTGTATGCACATGAAGTGTGTAATGTTGATGGTGTGTGTGTGTGTGTGTCTTCTCCTTTCTGCTCGTGCAAGGATGCTATTCATTATCTCAGGGAGAGCAGTCCAACAGAGGCTGATCGATCCATCGATACCAATTAAACCTGTCTTTCAGAATCACATTTGCTCTCACGTCACATTGAATCTGTCACTCAAGCAACCAAAATGGCCATTTTGTATCTAAAATCAACATCTGGATCAGATACGGATGTGTATTTAACATGTTTAGCTATATAATTAGGAACTTAGAAGTGGATGCATGTGTTTTTATCCTCAACAGAGAGTTTTTGAGATGCACTGTATTGTAATTTCCCTCTATGTGAATCTGTGCCTCTCTAATCCAGCAGTCTGTATCCTGTGTTGGGGAAGAAGAGGGGGTTGTATGTGTCTCTGTAATCTTGCTATGTCTGTGTGGAACTGTGTTGGTAATCCTGCTGTGTGTGTGTGTGCGCGCTGGAGTGTGTTTCTCTAATGTAATCCTATGACAGTGAGCATTTGTGCACGTGAATGTTCGTCAATGTTAAAGCATACATGCCTTGTGCATTTAGCATCATTTTACATTGTATGGCCAGCCGCACAGGCACACGCTCGTCTCCACGTGTGGGCAGGGTTTGACATCATCAGGCGTCATTGCCGTGCTGAGGTGATATGGGAGGGCAGGATCAGCAAAGACATTTGGCTTGATCTCTAACTTTCCAGAGGCGTGGCTGGGGGAAGGGAAGGACTGGTTCGGAATGACGAACTGGAATTAGGATAAAGATAGGAAGTAGTCTCAGATCAGCTGTTCCTCATTTTAAGCATTATGGAAAAATCTACAAATCTGGTCTCATAGTGTAGATATCTTGGTTTTAATGCAAAACAGGAATGCGTAGTAATCCAGGTATTAAAAGAAGTCAGTAGTGTGTCTTCTGTTGTGATATGGAATAATAAATCATTTAAAAGAATATGCTTTGTCTAGATATGTATGAACTGAATGCAATGTTTTAAGACACTTAATTGCATGTTATTTAAATTAAATTAAAATGTATTATAGTTTAAATTTATATCAAATGCAATGAGTTAAACTCAAGAGTGCTTTTTGACCCACTTTTTGTATGTAATTTCATACTGTCATATGCACTGATAAGCATTCATGGTATGCTTAAAGGGGTCATGACCGGTGTTGGGTAAGTTACTCTAAAAAAGCAATTAATTAGTTACTAATTACATCTTCAACAGTGTAATTAGATTACTGTACAATTTACTCAAAAAAATATTTAATTACTTATTACTAATTAAATTATTAAATTTAATGATACAAAGATAGACATTAAACAGTTCTTTTAATTCTTTCAAATAAATAACAGATAGCTACATACATTATTCTGGTCACACTTTAGATTAGGGTCCAATTCTCACTATTAACTAACTATTAACTATGACTTTTGTCTCAATATACTCCTAGTTACTGCTTATTCATACTTAGTAAAGTAGTTGTTAAGTTTAGGAATTGGGAATAAGGATTTAGAATAAGGTCTTGCGGAATAAAACATTAATATGTGCTTTTTAAGTAATAATAAACAGCCAATATCCCAGTAATATTCATCCTAATAACCAACTAGTTAACAGTGAGAATTGGACACTAAAGTGTTACCAATATTCTTATTAACTCACTTCATGGGCAGCCGTGGCCTAATGGATAGAGAGTCGGACGGTCGTGGGTTCGAGGCTCGGGTCCGGCAGGGATTGTAGGTGGGGGGAGTGAATAACCAGCACTCTCTCCACCCTCGATACCACGACTGAGGTGAGACCCTTGAGCAAGGCACCAAAACCCCCAACTGCTCCCCGGGCGCCACAGCATTGGCTGCCCACTGCTCTGGGTGTATGTGCACTACTGTGTGCATGCACTTGGATGGGTTAAATGCAGAGGACAAATTCCAAGTATGGGTCACGATACTTGGCCACATACCACTTCCCCTTTCCCCCCAAAGTAATTAAAGTGAGAAGAGTACATAAAAAGCATGCATTTTAAGGTTAGACTTTAAACTTTGATGTTAAATCCACTATTGTATTGTATATAGATGTTCTACAGTCTTTACACAGTATGAAGTTCAATTACATAAGAAGAAACTGTAATTAAATTACAGTAATCCCTTACTTTACTTTTCAAGGGAAAAGTAATGACATGGATTATTTATTATTTTAATATGTTCCTTGAGGTTTACTTATAATGTTAATAAAGTTTTTGCATAAAAAACTAATAAATATGTGGTAAAATGATTATTTTCAACCCTCATTCTGACTGTCTCTCTAAAACTACCCGTTTTAAGGGGCAGGTCCTTTAAGGCTTGTCAGGAATCGGCCACTGTTATGATTGGCTAACATCATTGCAGAGGAAACAGTATCAACACCCCTCACTACTGCATGAGAGTGTTTTGACAACATAATCAAAATAAAAATGTCATTTCCAGACAAAGCATTATGAAATCATTTACTTACAGTTTATAATGCAGCTGCCATCAGATCTAGTACCGCTTCATTTTTCAACAAATGTTTCTTTGTGAACTCTCCATGACACTGTGCCTCGTTTACAAAATAAAATGCTCTGGGGTGCATTTCCCAAAACCATCGTTAGCCAACTATGGTCGCAAGTTCCGTCGTTACCAGCATAGTTCAACGATTCAGTGTTTCCCAAAACCATAGTTCAAACGAACGTTCGCAATCAGCGTCACAAACTTCCGTGGTTGGAACCACGGCTCTCGACCTGTGGTTAGAAGCATAGTTTCTTGTTAGTAAGATATATGGGCTTAAATAAATATGCTCTTGGGCACAACAAGCAAGCAAACATGCAATACTATCTGTATCTTCCATTCTATCTAAATATAAAATGCATTTTAATTATGTATTTTTGCGTGTCCATTGTAAGCGCCGTTTTTTAAAAGTGTGCATGTGCATAAATGCCTAAGGGAACCCTGGAGTATGACGTAAGACGGAACCCGTGATGAATCAAATATCAAATAAAGCAAAATGGTACAAAGACCACCAAAGACAAATTTGATTTCTCATGTCATGACCCCTTTAAATATCACTTCTAACCAAAACTTAGGTTTCTTTCCCATAATTCTTCAAAATATATTTTTTTGGGTTTCACAGAAAAAGAAAATCATGTTTGGAACTACATGAGGATGAGAAAACAATTAGAGAATTTTAATTTTTGGGTTGACTATCCCTTTAAGTGGTCCTTTATTTCATTATTAATATTATATAATCTGCAAGTACAGATTTTACAAATATACTTTTAAGATTTGAATTACACTACAAGTGCACATTAAATACAAAAAAGCACACTTCTTATTCACAAAGGTTGACACAGCAAATTGGAGGTGGCGGATGCTCAGTCAACTCTGGGCTATGGAGCAGCGGGTTTAGCGAAGGAGCCTTCGTCGCAAGAGCCTGCCGCGCTGTAGCCGAGCGGATAGGCAGCACTATTTATAGCTAATCCTGTTTAAGCGAGGTCATGCTCTCTACCGTCCCTGAGACAAAGCAGTGGAGTTAAATGCTCGCGTGCCAGCATGCGAGAAGCACCGCATGTGCTTTTAGCTCATCGTACCAATCAAAAAACAAAACACAAATCACATCCGGGGGGGGGGGGGATTATAATATTATAATACCCCATAATTACAGGTAGGCCTACATATGGCCAAACAGTACCCCCTAATTTTTAATAATCTTGATGATGCTCTGCTGCACTTCATTACCCATTGCTCTGTTTGTCAGTATGATAAAAAAGTTTTGAAAGTTATATTTTCAGTCAGCCTCAGCACTCAGTGTTAAAAGGTTTGAGATGACCAATAAAATAAAGAAGGCGGGGCTTTACTTTGCTTGTTTTTGGGCAAAGAGTGCCTAAAATTAACTCAGTTACCATGGTAGAGTGACAGTGTTGACAGAATGTAAAGAAATTGACAGTCATGTGTGTGTGTGTGTTTGTGTGTTCTCTGTTTATGACAGTCAATTATGTTATTACTGTCAACACTGTTACTCACTCTACCTTAACAGAGTTTGACAGTAAGGCTGATGATACACGGGTCAACGTTTTGAGCAGTTTTGCCGGGCAACTTTTTTTGAGCAATGTTGCTCGGGCATTTTCCCATTGAGAATGGGTAACAAATTTCTATCTGGGCATTTTAGATCAGTCATGGGCCCTGTAACATTGCTCAAAAAGTTGTATCATCAGCCTAACAGAATTGACACTAATTCGGACAAGAATATATATGGGTGATTCAGGTACATTTGGTGTCCCAAAGTCATATTTTTTGTCAGTACAAAAACATAACTATAGATTCAGGATAAAAGTTATTGTGTGTGTGTGAGTTTGTGTGTGTGTGTGTGTGTGTGTGTGTGTGTGTGCACTTGTACAGCTATCTACAGACCATCGGAGTGACGACAAATTTGTAAAGTGAGGACATTTTGGCCGGTCCTCACTTTCTGAGACCCCTTTAAAGGCTTGTTTGAGGGTCAAGATTTGGTTTTAGGGGTCAGGTTATTATTGGGTAAAGGGTAGGTTTAGGGTAAGGGTTTAGGTGAGGCACTTAATTCTGATGGATAGGGTTAGGAGCTAGAGATTGCATTGTGTCAATGAATGTCCTCCCAAAGATAGCTATACAGAATTGTGCCGTTACACACACACACACACACACACACTGGTTTCCATTTTTTGTGGGGACTCTCCATAGGCGTAATGGTTTTTATACTGTACAAACCGTATTTTCTATTGCCCTACACTAACCCTACACCTAAACCTACCCCTTACAGGAAACTTTCTGCTATTTCAGATTTTCAATACACTCCATTCTGTGTGATTTATACGCTTGTTTCCTCATGGGGACCAAAAAAATGTCCCCACAAGGTCAAAATTTACTGGTATTACTATTACTATAACATGATGAATACCAGGTACACACACACACACACACACACACACACACACACACACACATTTCAATTTCAGTAGCTTCTATCCTGAATCTATGGTTATGTTTTTGAACTGACAAAATCTACTCTCCATTCAGTCTTATTTTAGATGTGGCTGGATTGTGGAGCTAAAGCCTTCAATAAGATAATAATTTGTAAATCTCTACTATGGCTCTTCTCTTGTTGCTAATAATAATACATCAATGTAGCATGTCCATCACATCGACGTATCTTTGCTGGTTGCTGGTGAGGACAGCTGTTGCAACAAGGGATGACACCTGTACCTGGGACAAGCGCTGGCCAATGGGAGTCTGAGTTAAATCCCGAGCCGTGTCTCTGACGTAAATACTCCACAGACTAGAGCGCGGTGGGCGGGTCTTTACGGATCGAGTTGTAGATCCACAGCGCGAGACTACTGATGCCAAGTGGAACTGACGCGCACCGGTTCAAAGTGAGTACACATGCACGCAAAGAAAATGTGTTATTATTCACTGTATAGGCTAAAGGGGTTGTTTCAGATATTACAGTAGGGACCAAATTACTTTTTTAATCAAATTACAATTCAGTAGAGATTGGATTTGTTAGGTTTAGTAGCGGAAACATGCTGTTTAAAGTTTTTCCAATCATTTGACGTGGGAATCGCGTGATTAAGACTCGTTTTTTGCTCTGCTTTATACCTTCGGACAACAAAATGTTATGCAAATTCATTACTGTTCCTTCCTTCTCCAAATATTTCCCCAGACATTATACGAAAAAAATGTTTTCAGATGAATCTCGATAGAGTATTAAATTTCAACTGCGTGCGTCAGTCGAATCTAGTCTAGTGATGGAGAGTTTTTAGTCTCTCCTATAAACGTGATGTGGATAAAATCCTTGGAAGACAGACATCATAAGGGCCCATTACTGCGCGCAATGCTATTTGTGTCGCCAAGACGATTTTGCATTGATGGCACAATGACTTCATAACTGCCTTGTAGCGTGCTTTCTGCTTTGGTGGTTAGTGAGCTTTGGGTTTGATTCGTTTCAAGTTATGCCATGCTTATAATTTACGGTGCTAAAATAGACCAGTACAATGGCATAATAGCAACATTTTATCCAGTCAGTGTGCGAATTATGGGGAGTTAGTCAAACAAGAGGTTGATGGGGTCTTAAAACGTGCTTTAATATATATATATATATATACGTTACTATTTATATACAATTTTTTTTTAGATAACCACAAAGCTTCATTACAAGGTAGTCATAGATTTCAACTTTCATCAACTTTCCATTGATGTATGGTTTGTTAGGATAGGACAATATTTGGCCGAGATACAACTATTTGAAAATCTGGAATCTGAGGGTGCAAAAAAATCAAAATATTGAGAAAATCGCCTTTAATATTGTCCAAATGAAGTTCTTAGCAATGCATATTACTAATCAAAAATTAAGTTTAGATATATTTACGGTAGGAAATTTACAAATTATCTTCATGGAACATGATCTTTACTTAATATCCTAATGATTTTTGGCATAAAAGAAAAATCGATAATTTTGACCCATGTAATGTATTTTTGGCTATTGCTCCAAATATACCCGTGCTACTTAAGACTGGTTTTGTGGTCCAGGGTCACATATAGGCCTATCTCAAAAAATCTTTAGTAGTTTGGTTTAAAAGTTTGAGATAACTTTTAAGACGTTAACTCACTTTGTAAAGTGCAGATGACCATTTAAACATCAATTTACTTAAGGTAAATACTGAAATACTTTGAATATTTTATTTTGCGATGTTTTAAGCCACCAAAAAGTGCATTATGATAGAGCTAGGCCTATGTGAAAAGAAGTGTAAGTTATTTCTTTATTGGAAAAATAGCCAGTTCTGGTAAGGTGTTATGTGATGTTTGTTGGCATACAGCAAAAATATACAACGCTAGACATATTAGGTAGTGAAAGTCCTGTCTAGATATGGAGATCTATTTATTTTGTCCTCTAAAATGGCTAGTTATTCCTATCAAATGCTCATTCATTACCATTTCTCACTTATTTGCTTTATTTAGACAGTAAGATTCCACATCTGACTTCCAGAGCATCATGCAGCATCACAATGTGACTCACACTCCTCATTCACAGCAGGAGTAAATATAGATTTTCAACATTGGTGTGACGTTCACAAATTCTTTACGTATTCAGTTTGTTTTTGAGAGCATTTAGTGTTGCACCAAAATGAAAAAGGTGCTGTTTGTAGATAATCTTTATCAAAAGATAATCTTACAATACCGTTTTGGTCCTCACATAAAATATTGTGTGCATTAAACATCTAATAGTGACATTCAGGCTGTTCTTTCAGCCTTACTCTTGCGATTCTTTATAAAAGTCCTCTTTTACAGGTCTATTTGTGACTCAAATAAATAAAAGCTTTTTGTATACAGAAGAGCAACTCTTGTGCCTCAGGCTTATTCCGGCTGCACTTAGTTCCCTCAGAAGTCTGAATGAACTGAGGGTACTATCAAGGAATGAGTAAATATGTTTGTCTGTGTTCAACAGCGCATACTCTTCCCTACAGCAGCAGTGGCTGTGTGTCTCACTACTGCCACAGATTGACTAATTAGATTAAGCAAGAAGCTTTCCTGAGATAATCATTCAGCAAGCCATTTCCTCTAATGGAGACTGTGCTCCTCAAGACTGTCCACTGAAGGTCAAATCATTTTATGCAGTAAAGGAGGTTTTTTGGCATGTCGCTTTGTAGTACAGACTTTGTGTTGTGTGGAGTATTCGTACGTGACGGCGAGTCACTCGGGCTCTGAAAGCAGCACCTTCTGACTGTGCTGGTCGAGGGGCTGCATTTGTCTCGTCGTTGCTGGAATGGACATGTAAAACAAATCTGTAAGTACTTTTCTCTCTGTTTTATGATAATGAATTGAAGTATGTCGACTACCATGGTTTGTTTTAGTTTAGTGCTTCTGTAAGATTGTTATTTCAGTCGTTTTCTTGGCAAGTCAGAAGTTTCGTTCTGCAATTGGGAAATAAAAGACTTATTTGATGTTGATAAAAAGGGAAAGGTAAAACTCAGAGCAAACATTTAATGACCAAAGTAACAAGAGGTGCTTTAAAGTCTTAAAAATGCTCATTTAAATGTTGTCCATGACCTTTGAGAGGGCTTTAGATGTCACTACAAACAGCCTTTGCATCTCAATGTAATTTATAAAAAAAATCCTAGTTTTCATTGCTGATTGTGGGAAAAAAAAAAGTTTATTTGTTTGTTCAATCCAGGGTTATTATAATTACCTAAAACTAAAACTGAAGATAAAACTTAAACTAAATGACCAGATGAAGCAGTGAAATTATTCAAAATGAACTAAAAATAGTAGTATTTAAAAAAACAAAAGTAATAAAAGTGTCAAAAGAACATACATTTAAATGAAAACTGAAAATATTAATAAAAAACGATAAAGAATATAAATAATACTAATATAACAATCATTTGTTCATTCGGTTACACTTTCTTTTGAATACCCTCTAAAACTTTATTCCCACTCTATTTTTCGAACACAACTTTTGAGTCATGTCTATTGTCTTTGGCAGGTCTCTCTTCTTGACGAGACGCCGGTGTTATGTAACAGAACTAATTTTAGAATTCCGTTCTTTAAGCAGACGTAACAGATCTTTCCACTCAAGGTCCATTCCAAAAGCCAACTGTCACTTTGCATACCTGTCAACATCATCTTTAACCAGTGACATACAGTTTGATGTGACTTCCTTTGTTGATTGACAGTGGTATGGCTTGATCTGGCAGTTGTGACAGTACACGACATGGGAATGATAAACCATGTAATGAACTTGCTTTCATTTTTTTGTTTTAGATGTAACTTGGTGCAAACCCGATGATTTGACCTTCTGTGACTCCGATCAATCCAAGATGAGAGAAGATACATCAGAAAATCAAACGGAAATGGCATTACACATGGTGTGTCATCAGAAGAGTCGCTTTTTGCATCCCTGAGTAATTAAGTCTAGATATTGTCACTGCTTACCTCAGGGGAAGCCACTTCTCCTCCATTTTTTGGTGCACTTCAGCGGGAATATGGCCAAAAACTCATTCCGTGGGTCGAAGTACAAGGCAGAGGCCAATCATGATGGAGAATTTGGCTGCACACTCAAAGAACTTCGATCACTCATGGAACTCAGAGGGACAGATGGATTACAAAGAATTCAGGAGTGCTATGGAGATGTGCAGGGACTCTGTTCCAGATTAAAATCATCACCAATAGATGGTAAATATTTCCTTTGATACCAATGGTAATGTTTATGCATTAAAAGACATTGATAATATGCACTGTTCTTTTATCACCATACTTGATAAAAATGGATAAAAAATGTATATTTGGTTAAAATGGAAAATTTACAGAATTTGCAATTTTGGCCAATAGGTCAATAATTATTTTCAGATTGGAACCGATAACATTTTGAATGTTAAAAGTGAATTTAGGCACCACAGCATTATAATATATTTATAAAATTGTGTGATTTTAAATATTAACTATAGGTGCGCTTTAGATGAATCTAAATGTAAAATAAGAGTAGATAAGCATGCATAATTCAATATTCAATATTAAGTGATACCAATAAATTTTTAAACTCACTAAATCCCATTCACACCCAGAACGATAACTATAAAGATAACAATATTAGCGTCCACACCAGTAGACGATATAGTCTGATTGTTCTAAGCGTACGCTCGTCTACCGCTTTAAATTCTCAAGCTTGTTATCGCAGGATTGACTCTGATTCGGTGTCAATGTTTGTATCGTTCAACAGCTGGAAAAAATCATTCTGAAAGCGATTGCAAAGATATTGTTTCTCTGTGCCTTTGTCGTTACAGCTGCGGTTTGGATTCTGCTATTCTATTGAGAACGATTTTTAGAACTTTGTCGTTATCTTTATAGTTTTTGTCCTTGGTGTGAACGGCCTTAATACCGGCCGGTTACCAATATGGTAACGATATATCACGCGTTTGTAGAAAAAACCATCACTTTCAGTTTTGCTGAGCCTCAGGTCATATTTAACCAAACGGTTTAGTGACACCGAGACTGGTTTAGCCTGGAGGTTATAGATCTGAGCTGAGCAAAGGTTGTATGTTCAGACTTCACAAGGGTTGATCTATGACCTCTCACCATTTCAGCCTTGAGCAAGGCACTTAACCTCAGGCTCTTCCTGGAAGACTGTCTCTGTAACAAGTGTAGCGTAATCTCTTCAGATAAATACGTGAGCTAAATAACTAATTAGCAATTAGAAGTTTCAGACATCTTTTTCCATGTACTTTTTCCTTCCGCCATAGCACTGAAACTTCCATCAAGGACCATATTTTAGCTTTAAAAGACTCTCAGAATCTCCCTTTGACAGTGGACAATAATGAGGTACATAGTTTGTCTACATGATTCATTTGCAAGGCAGTGACTTTAAGAGAAAGTTGAACCACTTTACGCAGTCAGTTGCTAATTTGGTAGCATGTCTATTTTTGACTATATTATGAAGGATTTTCATCAAGCAAGCAAATATAGTTTACCTGGATATATTCAATTTTTCAAGTCTAACTCATGTCTTACAGTATATCATTTTGCATAATCATTAAAGTCACTTTTAAATAAGTTCCATTTGTTTACATTAGTTAATGAATCCCTGATAATTTTGGTTATTATTTCTGTTTTAGATGTTTTTCTGAATCATTCCAAGTCCCCCTGGTTAGGAATGAAAGCTACAATGAATAATATGACCAATATTTTAAAAGGTTTATTACAGTACATAATTTCTAACTGAATTGCAGTTATTATGTGTCAATCAGCTGACAAAAGATGTTTAACCCACCAGACATTATTGCCTTTCTTGTCACTTAATTGTTCAGGTTATCATGTCATCTTGGATTTTACAGTTCCTCTTTTTGCTCATTTCACATTTTTATTCACCTCCTTCTGTGCTTCTAGTTTAGACCAATCTGTCTTCACATTATTTTCAATGAGCTCAACTCCAATCATTTGTCTAACACCATGATCAGCTTATGTTTCCCTTGATAGTTCCAGCGAAATATGTTTACACTCTCCTCTTGTGATTCTTTCATTTAAGATTTTCATGTGTATTATAATTACGCAATCCATCTGTTATGAAAGAGTTCTATCTTTTGTTAAAATCTGACCTTGATTATTGTTTTTTTTATTCCTATTTTACCTTGTTATCCATCTATATTTTCCAGTCCGATATGCATTGGCTTACTGCTCTGCACTGACATATTTAGCTCTGTCATGAGCCATAACAGACAGTTGTAGTTGTGACAGGTGGGCCCAGATCAATTTACCTCTTGTAATCCCACTCACCTTAAACCGCATCAGGCTCTTCATTGCTCCGCTTCACGCTAATCTCACTGGCCGCTGCTCTGCTGCATGGGGTTTACATTCATTTTTCCCCTTGCCAACAGTGGGTAAACCTTTGAGGGGGCAAAGGACTAGCGTTTTGTAATTGAGCAAGGGAAGGAAGAGAGGGATTACACTGCGTTAGTGTTCAGGCTGTGCTTGTGCTTGCGTAGGGAGTGGAAATCTTGATGTTTTTTGGAATCCATTATATTTAAAATGAAAAATAAAAAGTATAAACCATCTCCAAATCCAAATCAGTTTCTCAAGCGTTTTAAAATATAGCTAGAACAAGTTTAAGGATTGACTTTTTCGCTCAACTTGATCCATCTGTCATTTTTGGAACACGTTAACTCTTCAGTATGTTTTCCCTGTAGTATTTCGAAACGTGTTTTTAAATTGCATATAGAGATGTTTAGGTCATCTAAAAGTCATATGTAATTCAAACATCGTCATTAATAATTATCTTGAGAGACCCACCAGAAATCTTTGTACAGTCTGGAGGTGTTAAATTATGCTATATTAGATAACTTGACTGTAATGGTACAAAAAATGTTGCATATTTGTTGTAGTTCTTTGCTCTTTGCTCCGTTCTATGTCATTAATCGTAATATTTTTAAATGAATTAAATTAATATTTATCTATACCTTTATTTATAGCCTTAACTAAAAAAAAGATTTTTCAAAGTTGTAAATAAAACAGATTATTGGAGTAATGGTAGAAATGTATTACATGCTGTTTGTGAAATTCAATAGCAATTTCTGAGTGAAAATTGTTTCTACACCAAATATTTTAACGGAGTGTCTATTTACACTAAGTGCAAATAGCCCGCCTTGTTGGCAAAGGCTATTTACACTAACTCCGCCCACTAACGTGTGATTGGGTTGGTCAAGATTGAAAAAAGATGCTCATTCTGCGTCTTTTTCAGTGGCGTAGATGGTAAAGCGTGTGCTTTTTGACGCAATCGACCCGAGTTCGAGTCCGCCTTTTGCCGAGCTTTTTTTCTCCCTTTTCAAATCTCATATCGCATAAGAAAGGTATGTATTTTCAATAAAAATGAAGGAAATAATTAAAAATTTAAAAATAAAAGTATCAGGTAGGGTTAGGTTAGGTGTAGGGGGGGCTGTATAGTCCCAATAAGATGTTATCCATTTAATAATTTGAATTAAAACTATAATTTACACTCAATACGTTATTATTGTGCACTGTTTTATAATGTACTACAATACTGAGGTGCAGATAATTGCAACTATTTGGAATTAGTATAAATAGCAGAAACTCTTGCTATTTTAACTGTGTAAATAGAATCTATTGCTATTTGCACTTAGTGTAAATAGCATATCGTTAAAAAATACAGCTATTTTCACTTGGTGTAAACAGAATCCATTGCTATTTGCACTTAGTGTAAATAGCATCTATTGCTAAAAAATATGCTATTTGCACTTAGTGTAAATAGCATATTCTTAAAAAATACAGCTATTTTCACTTGGTGTAAATAGAATCCATTGCTATTTGCACTTAGTGTAAATAGCATCTATCGCTATTTACACTTAGTGCAAATAGCCGCTGCCATATTTTAATGTTTATTCTGCTCTTTCTCTCTGTTTAGGGTTAAGTGGTCATTCTGATGACATTGGAAGAAGAAAAGAAGAATTTGGAAAGAATTTTATACCTCCTAAAAAGCCAAAAACATTCCTTCAGCTAGTATGGGAAGCATTGCAGGATGTGACTCTAATTATTTTGGAAGTTGCAGCCATAATATCCTTAGGCCTTTCCTTCTATAAACCTCCTGATGCCGAGAGAGAACGTGAGTATCGTAGGGCTTTTAAGCTCACCATGAATAATATGCATCTGTTTTTCTTGCTCAGTGGTGCTGTTGAATAACAATGAATTTGAAATTGTAACGTGGCCTGAAGGTGATGCAGTGCTATTCTGTATTCAGCTCACCCGGGGTATCAGTTTTTTTGAAGAAAAAAAAAAAGTCAAAAATACTTTTACCTGAGCACTGCTGTGCATTTAGCAGTAAAATCCTGTGAATGTTATTTTGTGTTTGCAGTTGCACAATCCTTCCCTTCCTTTTTAAAATGCTTTTGAAGAAAGTCTCTTATGCTCACCAAGGCTGCATTTGTTTGATTTGAAAAATACTGTAAAATATTATTACCATTTGAAATAACCGTTTTGTATGTTAATATATTTTAAAATGTAATTTATTCATGTGATGTTAAAGCTGATCACAAATATCTGATTTTCAGTAGCCATTACTCCAGTCTTCAGTGTCACATGATCATTCAGAAGTCCTTCTAATATGCTGATTTGCTGTTCAAAAAACATTTTTGTGGAAGCTGTGATAAGTTTTCAGAATTCTTTGATGAATAGAAAATTGAAAAGAACAGCAATTATTTGAAATAGAAATCATTTGGAGCATAAGTGTCTTTACGATCACATTTGACCAATTTAATGCATCCTTGCTGAATAAAAATACTATTTTTTAAGAAAAGAATCTTGCTGACTCCAAACGTTTGAACAGTAGTGTGTGTGTGTATATATATATAATAGATTACTTATATGCACACAAGTTGCCGTAGTATCTATTTCTTACAGTGACTTTCTCATTGGTGCAGACTGTGGTAGGGCGGCTGCAGGAGTTGAGGACGAGGGTGAGGCAGAGGCGGGCTGGATTGAGGGTGCAGCCATCCTGCTGTCTGTCATTTGTGTGGTTCTTGTCACAGCGTTTAATGACTGGAGCAAAGAAAAGCAATTCCGTGGACTGCAGAGCCGCATTGAGCAAGAGCAGAAGTTCACTGTGCTCCGAGCCGGTCAAGTCATTCAGATTCCTGTGGCTGAGATTGTGGTTGGAGACATTGCACAAGTAAAATATGGTAAAAATAATGGTATCCCTTAAGATTCACTATTTTTAATATATCGGACAATTAAGAATCAAGGTCTCTGCACACTGAGTCCGAAATTTTCGTCCGAAATTTTCGCACATTAAAAAATAAATACGACCTCACGTTGTGTCAATCACGTTTGCACACTGCCTCTGAAACTTTCGTCCGTCAAAAAAAATTCAGATCAGGTTCGATTTTCTGCCTTTTCGCATCTGTTGCATGCATTTTGATCGAAAAGGATGAGGAATACGAAAAAAACGGAAAAACGCATGCAAAAATTTTGGACTCAGTGTGCAGTGGCCTTTAGGCTTACATATTGCTTTAAACACATATGCTGTTAAATGGACATTTTTAAACAATGGTTAAGCAGCTCTTGCCATAGAGTGACAGTTTATGGTGGACCTAGCTTATATGTCAAGCTTCAAAAAGGGACAAGTCTCTACAATTTATATTTTTCAAAATAATTACAAAGAAAGCAAGTAACACATTGAATTAAACATGAAATGTTAAATTAGAAAGACTTACTCAAATAAGCTTTCTATTTAAAAATATTTTTTAAAGTATTCTTTAAAGTATTTTTTTTTCAAGTATAAAAGTAGTGGCACATTAATGAACCAAACACGACACACCATTTCTTTAAATTCTGCATGTGAATGTGCCAGATTAAAGATTCATCTAAGTCAAGAAATTAACTACTTTTTTAGGTCTTTTATGGGTATTTGTTACCTTTTTGGAGCTTGACAGCCATGGAATGAGCTGTTGTTGTATGGAAGAGAGCTCTACATACAATGTAAGACCTCAAAGTGAGTAAATGACAAAAATATCTTTTTTTGGCTTAACTGTTCTTTTAAAAACATAATGCTAAAGCATATAAAATATAGTTTCTTTTTTCATTTCTGTTTTTTTGTTCTTGTTATTGTGGTTGGCATTTGGCGTGCTCGATTAAAAACCTCTCTTTTGGCTTGCGATGCAAACATCTGTCTGTTGTGTCTCAGACGACACCATCTGTCCTTTGCTTTATGCTTGCAGGTGACCTCCTTCCTGCTGACGGTGTACTAATCCAAAGCAACGATCTAAAAATTGACGAGAGCTCTCTCACTGGAGAGTCGGACCATGTCAAAAAAACTGTGGACAAAGACCCCATCCTTCTTTCAGGTTTTGCTCGTTTTTTTTAAGTAACAGTAATGGTAACAACCAAAAGGTCAAGACTAATGCAGTTTTGCCATTGTAATAGTTACATACAGTACCTGGTTACATGCCTATTTTTGTCCTGTTTACTCAGGCACGCATGTGATGGAGGGTTCTGGGAAAATGCTGGTCACAGCAGTGGGGGTGAACTCTCAGACGGGAATCATCTTCACTCTCCTCGGAGGTGGAGATGATGATGATGATGATGATGACGATGAGGAGAAAAAAGAAGAGAGGGAGAGGAAAAAGAGGGAGAAGGAGGAGAAAAAGCGGGAGAAAGAAGAGAAAAAGAAAGAAAAAGAGAGGAAGAAGAAGGAGAAAAAAGAAAAAAAGAAAAGTATGTTCCTTAAGATGGGTTTCTGAAACACATTTCCAAAATAATAACTTAAGTATCCATTCTGTTCTAACCAAGTTTAGGCCCCCCCCCCCCAAATTAAACTATTATTAAATAGGCAAACTATTTGAAATGCTTGTTTTGGCCAGGGACTAGATGCATTATTTTAAACATGCATGACTAGGATGCCTCAAGAGTCACATCATTTCCAAATGACTTGTATCAGTAGATATCACAAATATCTGATTGATCCATCTCAATTTTCAGCAGCCAAAAAGCCAGATGCAACAGATAAAAAGAAAGGTGTGTATTAGCACATGTGCTGTAACTGTATGTCATAGCATTTCCTTTAGATCGGTGGTTCTCAACTGGTGGGTTGTGTTGTAAAAATGGGTCACAAGTCGGTTCTGGTGGGTAAAAACAATGCTAACTCTAAATAATAAAATGCAGCTAACCATATAATCAGGCATAGCTTCCTATATCTATATCCTATATCAAACTTAGACTATATCAGTGTTTTGTTGCTAATTCATCTGCCACTTGGATAAATCTAATCAAATTAGACAGATGACATGCTTTCATTGTCAGAAAACATGAACAAAATTATGCAAAATATGGCAAAATATGAACGAACTGCTTTAAATATGGGTTCATGTCCACAGAGGAAACTTTTTTGTGGTAAATTATTGCAAGAATCCATCTAAATTCAAGAGACATTTGACATTTTCCCTGTTCAATCTATGTAATTTTGTACGTTGATGGGCCTATGCAATTTATTATTAACAAATTTCAATGTTTTATATTAAGGTCATTTTTGTTGCTTTTGTATGACAAAACTAGTTGAGAACCACTGCAGGAGCATTACAGGAAATAGCAGTCAGTGACATAGTTCAATCAGTAGTAGCTCTTTTGGCATGCATTGTGTGCCTTTCTTTTCTTTTGTATTGAGTGTACAAGTTGTGAGAATGTCCTGTGAACATATGCTAACTGTGCTCTTCACTCTTTTCATGCTGATTAGCAGTAAGAAGATTAGGGTCTTTGGCTTTACAGCGCTGCTTTTTCCTCTTGTGAACATACAAACACATACAGGCAGACACATACAGTAAATACTGGGCTGTCAGAAACGTTGCAAGCAGAATTCAAACTCATATTGCCCAAATGAACATCAGAATCCATTACACTACCATTCAAAAGTTTGGGGTCAGTAAGATTACTTATTCAGCCATTACTCTAGTCTTCAATATCACATGACACAGAAAACATTATTATCAATGTTAAAAACGCAATAGTACAGTTTAAAAATTGAACATGCAATAGTTACATTAAGAAGCTATTTTTTGAATTTGGGTTGATTCAGTAGTAATGATGTAAATAAAACCAGCTAATTTAAAAACATTTTATGTTACATGACAAACCATTGTTGGTAGTTTGATACACGCACAGCCATTGTACAGTACAATATTCATAAAACAGATTATAAGTACATTTAAATTAGATTCATTTTGACATCACTCTCGTTCAGAGAAGGATGGAGGCACAGTGGAGATGGAGCCCCTCAACAGTGATGATGGAACAGAAGAAGAGCCGAAAAAAAACAAGATTCCAAAAAAAGAGAAATCGGTACTTCAAGGGAAGCTCACCAAACTAGCTGTACAAATTGGAAAAGCAGGTAAAAAAAAATAAAAATACAGTGTGCAGGACTTTTTTCTTTTTGATCCAATTCATATGTTTTTCCTTAAATTAAAACTCAAAAAGATGCTTTAAATGTGTGTGTTTTTCCTTCAGGGCTCTTCATGTCAGCCATCACAGTCCTCATTCTTGTGGTGCTCTTTCTGGTGGACACTTTCTGGATCCAGGGGCTTTCCTGGATTAAAGAATGCACTCCTATCTACGTCCAGTTCTTCGTCAAGTTCTTCATCATCGGCGTCACTGTGCTGGTTGTTGCTGTGCCTGAGGGTTTACCGCTTGCTGTCACCATCTCATTGGCCTATTCTGTGAAAGTATGTGGTCTGTTTTTTGCAGAAGTCTCATGACAAACTTGTATATTCAAAAGTTGCAACTGTTGTAAATTCACCTATGTCATTCTCTGTAGAAAATGATGAAGGACAACAACCTGGTGAGACATCTGGACGCTTGTGAGACGATGGGAAATGCCACTGCAATTTGCTCTGATAAAACAGGCACCCTAACCATGAACAGAATGACAGTGGTTCAGGTGTATATTGGAGACAGATACTACAAGGTGGTCCCAGGACCTGATCTGATTCCTGGCAACATCATGAATCTTCTCATCACAGGCATCAGTGTTAACTCTGCATATACTTCAAAAATTATGGTAAGAAAATATATTTTGCGTGAACGTGTACTTTAAAATATACAGAGGCTCCAAAAAACTGTGACCACAAGAGAAAATGCTTCTAATTTGCATATTTGCTAAATGACAAATGAAATAATCAGAATAGAAATTCGAGTGAAGAATTACAGTAATATGAATTAACTTGTCCTTATTTCAATTTAATAGCATCAACGTGAGCTGCGTAAAGATAAATCAATGTAGTCTCAGACTTTTGGGCCACACTCTATTAAAACTTGTTTAGTTATCATTTATGTGATTTTCGTTCTCTTTTTTTTTTTATAAGATTAGACTTGGTTTCTAAAATTTTTTTTTTATATATACATCTCATTTTTCTGTCTAGCCTGCTGAGAAAGAGGGCGGTCTGCCCCGTCAAGTTGGGAACAAAACTGAATGTGCCTTGCTAGGGTTTACCACTGAGTTACGGAAAGATTATCAAGTCATTCGCAATGAACATCCTGAGGAAAAACTGTACAAAGTATACACCTTCAACTCAGTCAGAAAATCCATGAGCACAGTCCTCAAAAATCCAGATGGAAGTTACCGTATGTTCAGCAAAGGAGCGTCAGAAATCCTCCTGAAGAAGTAAGCACACATTCAATATTTCAGATGATGATGATTTTCAGGTGATTTTCTATTTGCTAGATAATAATACAGGTGGAATTTTTGTGAGGGATGTTCTCATTCAGTAGAGCATTTCATTGGTCAAAAACTTTAGAGTTCAGGTTGAGTCATCAATATTTTAATCCAGTTTTCCTGGAAAAATAGACCATTTTCCAACACTAAAGATGCTGTTACATTAGCAAAATTTCATTGACAAAAAGGTCCTTTGTCCACTCTCAATAATATAGTGATGCCCGAAGCACCACTCACACAGAAGTCACTTTCAAACCAAGCACCTTTCTGTTGGTCAACGTGGCAAATTCACATGAAAGCTTGAACCCAATGTGAAATCTGCATGGTTCAAAGTTTAAATATGAATGTGAGACTACATATTTGTATTATTAACTTTCGGACAAGTTAAAATATTTTAGAATATTTAATATTTCCCCAGATGCTGTAAAGTCCTGTCAGCCAATGGTGAATCCAAAGTCTTCAAGCCCATTGATCGGGATGACATGGTGAAAAAGGTGATTGAGCCCATGGCCTCTGAGGGTTTGAGGACCATCTGCCTCGCCTACAGGGACTTCCCTGTTTCAGACGGGGAGCCTGATTGGGATAATGAGGCAGATATATTGACTGGACTTACCTGCATTTGTGTGGTGGGCATTGAGGATCCTGTTCGGCCAGAGGTAACTGCTCTCATCAATAACCCTCCTATTCCATCCACTTTACGTGGAAAATATGCATTTGACAGTGAAAACAAAGCAAAGACATGCTGAAGAGCTCATTATTGTAAGTCAGCATGTGTTTGTTGACGCCTAACCCTGGGTGGTATGATCGCCACAGGTCCCCGATGCTATTAAGAAGTGCCAGAGAGCAGGCATCACTGTGCGCATGGTCACAGGGGATAACATTAACACCGCTCGAGCTATTGCGACCAAGTGCGGCATTCTCCATATGGGTGATGACTTCCTGTGCCTTGAAGGCAAAGAGTTCAATAGACGGATACGCAATGAACTTGGAGAGGTGAGGTGGTCAAAATAAAAAAATGAATCCGTTTTTATTCAAATCAAAGGTTGTTATTAAAGGCCTCATCATATTTTCAGATTGAGCAAGAGCGCCTGGACAAGATCTGGCCCAAACTGCGTGTACTTGCGAGATCTTCTCCAACTGATAAGCATACGTTGGTCAAAGGTAAAAAAGACTTGTTAAAACTGAGGTGAATATTACATTCTGACTGCAATTACAATGGTTTGCTGTCTCTTAAAGGTATAATCGATAGCACCATCGTAGAACAGAGACAAGTAGTTGCTGTCACTGGAGACGGAACCAACGATGGCCCTGCGCTAAAAAAAGCTGATGTTGGATTTGCAATGGTAGGACTTTTCAGAATTGGAAAAACTTGCTGACACTTCACTATAATAGACCTAACAAATGCAAATGAATGTTGAAGTTACCAAAAAATGCAAGAAGAAAGAATCTAGTTATGTTTCTGTGAGGGTTAAAAGCATAGTGATTTCAGTGGATCTGAAATGTACTGTATTTTAAAGGGATGGATCACCATTAATTACTCACCCTCGTGTCGTTCCGAACCCGTAAGACCTTCGTTCATCTTCAGAACACAAATTAAGATATTTTTGAGGAAATCTGAGAGCTTTCTGACCCTGCTTAGACAGCAGCGCAACTACCACGTTCAAGACACAGAAAGGTAGTAAGGACATTGATAAAATAGTCCATGTAACATCAGTGGTTCAACCATAATTTTATGAAGCTACGAGAACACATTTTGTGTGCAAAGAGTCAAAAAGTCTTTGACGCGTGTGGAAGACTGACACAGAAGAGAAGAAATTGTTGAATAAAGCCATTATTTTTGTTTTCTTTGCATGCAAAAAGTATTCTCGCAGCTTCAGAAAATAAAGGTTGATCCACTGATGTCACATGGACCATTTTAGCAATGTCCTAAGGCCTTTCTGGACATTGAACAACGTGGTAGTTGCATTGCTGTCTATGCAGGCCCAGAAAGCTCTTGGATTTCATCAAAAATATCATAATTTGTGTTCCGAAGATGAACAAAGGTTTGGAACGACATGAGGGTGAGTAATTAATGACAGAATTTTCATTTTTTGGTGAACTATCCCTTTAACAACATAATGATGACATATCGTCTTTAAGAAGACACTTTCACTAGAATAAAACAGTTTTAAAAGTTGTGAGTTTTGAAATTTACAGTGTAGTACTTGCAGAATCCCTCACCACCTTGTTTTTATCCACATTAAAATTCAAAATGGCATCTATCCTGATTAAGGTCTATATTGAAAAAACAATGAGCAAATACACTGAAATTGTATTTACTTAAACCAATATCACTCAGGGATTGCTAGTAAATTTCACAATTAATTACAAAGAAATGTCAAGTAACACATTAAAATTTCACTGACCACCGGTAAATGTTACTGTGCCTTTAGTGTTTCCATCACACATTTTAATGCAGTATTCCAAAATGAGCATGAACGTGCATGGAAAATGAAATTTGATAGTGACATGTCTTGACTTGCCTTTTTAGGGCATTGCTGGTACAGATGTGGCCAAAGAGGCATCAGACATTATCCTGACAGACGATAACTTCAGCAGCATTGTGAAGGCAGTGATGTGGGGGAGGAACGTCTATGACAGTATCTCAAAATTCCTCCAGTTTCAGCTGACGGTCAACGTGGTGGCTGTCATTGTGGCGTTTACTGGAGCCTGTATCACACAGGTCAGACTTCTGCTTCCACTTTCTCCTGTCTTTGTGCCACCTCATTCTTTCTGTTAAACTTTTTGCTTTGTCCAACCCTTCACACAGGATTCCCCTCTCAAAGCTGTACAGATGCTGTGGGTGAATTTAATTATGGACACATTTGCATCACTAGCACTGGCGACAGAGCCTCCCACTGAGGCTTTACTGTTGCGCAAACCGTATGGCCGTAACAAGCCTCTTATTTCCCGCACCATGATGAAGAACATCCTTGGACATGCTGTGTATCAGCTAACCATCATCTTCACACTGCTTTTTGCTGGTAAGAACCACCCAAATTATCTAGGGCGGGGTTTACCAAATGGTGATTTGTTAACCCCTGGTGGTTTGTGAGGGAATAGCAAGTTGATGAATGCAACATGCGCTAGATCCAACCTGGTCTCATGATGGAAATGTACCTGTGGAAACTTTTTCACAAGACGCAAAATACATACAAATAACTACATATCACTGCAGTTTCCAACAGAAATGAACACTAGAGGCAGTAAAACCGTGAGCACTTGTAATCATTCTCGTACACAGTTATGATAACAGCTCCATATTTTTCGCTTTCCAGACGTAACAAGCTTGGTAGCTCAGCCGGCATGGAATTGGACTTAGGATGCGGAATTCTTGGGTACGAATCTTGTCATGACTCACAATGAAAGAGCTAAAAGATGAGAGATTGAAAATCAAGTTAAAACGGCATGCTTGCAATTGCATTTTTACGTTGCGTTTGCTTTTGTTCATACTATGAGGTAGGTTTAGGTGTAGTGCAGATGGTATGTTATTTTAAAATGTCACGGAGCATAAAGCTTCGTTCAGACTGTCAGCCCAAATCTGATTTTGTGCATATCCGGATGGAATCTGATTTGAATAACTGACTGTCCACACAGCATATCGCAACTGTTCAAATCCGATTTGTGTGTCCATAAACGCTCTTTCGTTTTTACTGAATGTGCATTGGTTTCTATGGTAATGCCGTTCAGTTGTTATGCCTACGCTAAAAACAACAGTAACAGCAATACAGTTCGCAATACAAATGTTGTCTTACCGTCGCGGTTGCACTGTATTATTATATTTCGTCTTGTGAGGCAGTGGCAGAAACACAGGAAGCTTGAATGTGCGGCTTTATTCCGTGCTGCCGACCTCCGCTACTTTGCTTTTTTTCCCTTTTTTTTTTTGTTATCTCCGCTACTTTCAAAACACAAAGAGGTGCGTATACTAGCAGTATATTGTATTATTCCGCTTGACTTGCACTTTGCAACGACACAAGCTTGTTTCTGCAAAAGACGTTCAGCATGTTTTCTGCAAAAATGTCTGACGTTTACGTTTTACGTGGCGTGAGGACGTGAAAAAGCTACGCTAAATCCGATCTGACCGTCCAGACTAAATCGGATTTCAATTTGAATAGGCGATTTGAATAGGATTCCAAACCACGTACGAATGTAGCTCGAAACGGATTTGCACAAGTCGGATTTCATGTAGTTCATTGCTGTTCAGACTATTTAAATATGATCGGATTTCAATCGGATTTGCACAAAAATCGGATTTGGGCTGACAGTCTGAACGAGGCTTTAGAGTTACAGCGCCACTCGCGTACAAAACGAACATCACATAAAACGTATCATATATACGTTCATCTGTTCCGGGAAAAAAAAAAGAACACTCTTTTAGCGCCACTCAGTGGACATTTCACATCGGAGATGTCACGAAATGTACATGGTGGTAATTTGAGTCTTGCAAAAATGTTCCCACAGGTACGTTTTCATCATGAGGCTCGCTAGGTTCACTATGTTCACTTTATTTACACATTCACATAAATTCCAACATTTTTGTGGGCAGAATTTTCAGCAGTCACTGCCAAAATAAAAACTTAAGGGTTTAAAATATTTCAAGCTTGAAGTTTTGAATGTTTGAAAGTGAAGAATTTGATATATAAATACTAGTATTGTAACTTGTTGTGTAACCTGGATTTAGAGCATCCAGTCAGAGCACACTGGCTATTATATCTTTGATTTAAAGGGATAGTTCACTTTGAAATTAAAATTTAATATCTATCAGCTTACCCCAAGGGCATCCAAGATGTAGGTGTCTTTTTTTCTTCAGTAGATCCAATTTTGATATTTTTAGGTCAAACCGTTCTAGTCTGTCAGTCATTATAATGGCAGGTATTGGTCACTGTAACTATAAGAGGGAAAAAGAACATGCACAGAGAAGTCCAAATTAAACAATTCCCCATCGTAACTACACATTGATGGCCTAAGACACGAAACGAGCGGTTTGTGTGAGAAAACGAACAGTATTTATATCGTTTTTTACCTCTTGTACACAACCATATCCAAGTGATCTGAGTGCGTGCACGCATCCGGTGTGTGACGTGTGGGCGCTGAAGAAAAAAAGACACCTACATCTTGGATGCCCTTGGGGTAAGCTGATAGATATCAAATTTTAATTTCAAAGTGAACTATCCCTTTAATTTTTTTCTCAGGTGAGCAGATCTTTGACATTGACAGCGGCAGGAACGCTCCTCTTCACGCTCCTCCTTCAGAGCACTACACCATCGTCTTTAACACATTTGTGATGATGCAGCTCTTTAATGAGATAAACGCTCGAAAGATCCATGGCGAGAGAAATGTTTTCGATGGTATCTTCAATAACATGATCTTCTGCTCCATCGTATTCGGGACCTTTGTTATCCAGGTACATCACATTGCAATGTCTATAAGCCTGTGTCAATTATCAACAATTGTTCTGAATTCCAACACGGTTTTGTTTTTTTTAGATCCTAATCGTGCAGTTTGGAGGGAAGCCTTTTAGCTGTGTAGGTCTCTCTGTTGAGCAATGGCTGTGGTGTGTCTTCCTTGGCTTTGGCTCTCTTCTCTGGGGGCAGGTAGGTCTTGAAATGCATTTTAATTGCTGATGACTTTTGAAATGATGCACTGGGTGACGTATTGTTTTCCTCACCTCCGTCCCACAGTTGATTTCCACCATTCCCACAAGTCGCCTGAAGTTCCTGATGACAGCGGGTCATGGCACTCAGAAGGAGGAGATCCCTGAGGATGAGCTGGAGGAGATGGAGGACCTGGATGAAATCGACCACGCTGAAATGGAGCTGAGAAGGGGGCACGTTCTATGGTGCAGGGGTCTCAACAGAATTCAGACACAGGTACTAAATGAGGTTTCTTTCATTTCATACCTTAAATCCTAAGTTTGATTTGATTTTTTTTATTAAGGTGAAATTAAAAGTGTCTTTTTGTCGTTTTGTTTTTTAAATGTTTTGAATGTGTAGACTTTGTCCCAGATGCAGTTTGTAAATCTTAAAATATAAAATCCATTATAAAAAATATGAATGAGTGCATGTTAAACTATAATTTCAACAAAAATTCTAAATGTAGTATGCTCCTGACCTCTGATTTCCATTTGGTTCTTTTTCTTCAGATCCGTGTGGTTAATGCTTTCCGGGATTCCATGTCCCCTTACGAAGGCCTGGAGACGCCAGAGTCTCGCAGCTCCATTCACAACTTCATGAGCCACCCAGAGTTTCGTATTGAGGATTCAGAGCCATCCATCCCTCTTATCGATGACACAGACCCTGAGGAGGACGAACCTACTAAACGAAACACCACTCCTTCCCCACTGCCTCCAGTTTTATCCCCTAATCAGAACAACAATGCATCTGACAACAGGGACTTCCATCAGCACAAAGATATAGCCAAAACTATCCTGTCTCCAACACCTGGAAGCCCACTGCACAGTCTGGAAACCTCTCTATAATCTATAATCGCCCTATGTCAGACCACATCAACAACTAAGGACACATTAAGGACAAGGTCAGGGCTTCTGGGCCTCTGATACTGAACTGGAAAAGGAGTAAAACTTGTTTTACTTGGTTTTTTTTTTTATTTCTTGGGGGTTTGTTTCATTCTTTTCATATTTGGCCTGCACCTTGAAAGTGTATGGTTTGGGAATGAATGGTGTTGCTCAAATGTTCAGATTCAGTTTTTGGACAAAATCTTATTTTGAATGAAAAAGGTTCACATGTAGTTGCTGCTCTGTTTAATTGTGAGAAAACACTTTTTGAAGGTGCACTATTTGCCTCTAAATCAGTTTTGATTTTGATTTTTAGAAAGCTAGGAATCCTTAGATGATGTAAATTAAATGAGAAAAGATGAATTGCCTCGACATTTTTAAAGGGGTATGGCTGGACCGTAAAAGACATTGATTACGGGCCTCTTATTTCTTGAAAAGTAACTTAACTCCACTTGAAAAAATGTCACAATCAAGGTGTATTAAGGGAATGAAATATTAACTGGTTTACAGTGGTACATTGTGCTCATTTTCTCCTTTTTATTTTTTTATTTTTAGATCAACCAAATACGAATTTAAAAGGACGTGTGGTAGTTCAGGAAGGCTATGCTCAAATCTAACGGCGTATTTTCTGTTCAGAGTGTTTTATCAGTTTTCATCCACCCCACCTCCTTAAACCACAGACAAGGACTCCAACACACCACGCAAGTCCCCTGAGTTTGTCAAGATGCTGTTTTATGAATTATTGTGATGGTAATATGAAAAATTTTATTATTAACTGCAGATATTATTCATTGTGGGGACATGTTAATGATTTCAACAGAATGTTATAGGATTTGTTACAGAAATGTATACACAGTAAGCAATACAAGATTAGAAAAAGCAAGTAGAAAAACACTGGAGAGAATTTGTGGGTAAATTTGATTTCACTGTAGTTTCATTCCCATGGGAAGGAATATTTTTTCCATCAGTTTTTTTTTTTTTTAAGATTTTTTTTTTTTTTGGCGTTTTTGTCTTTATTATGATAAGACAGTGAGTAGACAGGAAGCAAAGTGGGAGAGAGAGGGGGACAGGATAGATGTTTATTGAATATAATTTTGTAAATATAAATGGTTATTGTGGTTTAATTTACATTTGGAAGTCGTTAAGTTACGTGTATGGTTTTTGACAATAAAATATTCATATTTAGCTTAACCTAATCATTGTTTTTTATATACACAAATTATTAAATTCATCATTAAAACAATCAGACATGTCCTTTCTTCATATATTTTCATATTAATATTTAAATATAGATAAACCACTGATTTCTTGAAAAAGTAATCGCATAAACATAGTCATACACATTAGCAATTTCATTTTAGCATGGTATTTTAATGTTCTTTTAAAAATGTATTTATTTTTTTAAATGCTCTTTTTATTTTATTTTTATTTTTTTCTGCGCAACGTCAACACTTCGTTCCGGAAACTTGCTCCACCAATCCAGTTGCAGCATTCACGTCACGTGATCTTCGAAATCAGACTGGACTCGAAATTTGAAATGTGGAAGCAGATCGATAGTGCCTATTATTAATTGTGAACAGTCAACACTACGATTAATAAATATAACCCGAGAGCTCTATCAAGCAAACAGTAAGTATTTTTGGTCGTATTAAATCTTTATAATCTGTTTTAAGATCAAACTAGAATATGATCGTTGAGTAAACCGTATGAACACATGAGCTCCATGACTTCTATTATGTTTACGTGTTGGTTATTAGACTAAAAATGCTCCTTTTTATTGAATATCGGTAGTTTTATTTCGAGTATTTTAAGTTGTGTTAAAAGTACTTGCTGATATCTCAAACGTGTAATGAAAAAAGGACCATATTAACTGTAAACTGATGTTAGCAGGACTTTGGCCTCCATTTTTTTTCCTGTCTGAAGATGGCATCTCTCACTCACAGTGGTAATCATCTTTTTATTTAATTACAGAATCTCTAAATTAACCTTACAGAAAGTACTTAAATGGTACAGTGATATTAGCAGATGGTAATTCCATGGTTAACCATGGTAAAAACATGGTACATGTCCAAAACACCAACAGTAGTATTTTTGTAACTGTAACAAGCCACAGAAAATAAACACTAATTTGGCATATTTAAACATACTTTAACATATAATTGTCTCAGTGTTTTTCTTTGTATTTATTAGTGTATGTTTTTTTACTTCTAGATTTTGTTTCACTGGCTGAGGAGAAATTTGACTTTGACGTTTCATTGTCGCCTGCAAGGTTTGTTTTCAGTGTTCATTATGCAGTGAACATACTAAATTAAAACTATTAAAATCATTTTTGTTGTTTGAAATAAAGCAGAAATGAAAAACTAAACTTGAAACACAAACATTAAACTAAAAATGAAATGACAATGAGTACTACAATTACTAAAATTGAAAGCAAGATAAAAAGAACAATAAAAAAATTAAACTAATCAAAATGACAAAAGCATATAACAACATTACTAAGACTTGACCTTGAAATGAGTACTGAAAATATAAAAATAAAGTGATTTCATTTTTATATGATGAACCGATTTAATTTGGTTAAATTATTGATAGAATTGTTATTAGAATTGTATTCCTTTCATGTGTTCTATACAATAAGAATTATGTTGTTTTTTTAAATTATTATTTTCCACACATTATGTGGAAATGTTCTCTCATAGCTCTAAAGGAGATTATGATGTTGAGGATGAGGTTTTCATGGGTCCAGTCAGTCATAAAGAGAAATGCATTTCTCATGGAGTGGAGATTGACATGAAGGACAGTATAAGCAGCGGCCCGTCTCTTGGAGAAGAGCCCAGCTGGAGTCCGCTTACAGGAGAGAGGTTTGACGATATCTGCAAAGAAGCTCAGCTACTCGCCAGCCACCTTGATTCTGTAGCTGAGAGCAGCGTCGTTTCCTCGAGCCAAGCCGAGGAGACCGAGACGTTTGAGGAGGACACAACAGCCAAACTGGACATGTTTAGCAAACCAGCTGATGTTCTGAGTCCCATCAAAAGAGAGACCTTTCTTGTGCAGGACAGCCCGATGAAGCAGCTTCCACCTGCCATTCAGCAGCGTATGCTAAAGGCTAACAGGACGGCCGGGTTTGGCAAGCCACGTCTCAGTACGTCGAGTCCAGTCAGGCCTGCTGTGACACAGCCTAAGATGGCTACTAGGGGCAAAGCCCTTGTGGCTAGTAGTGGGGTGTTACCCAGCAAACCCACAGCTCAAGGAAACTCACGAGTTTCCTCCAGCACAAAACTGCCACCGGCTACTAAAACTAGGCTTCCTCCTCCCAGCAAAGTATGAGCACGCACTTCTGTTTATTTATAGATTGTTAGTGTTTAACATTAAGATTTACTTTGAGCGTATCAATGTTTTTCAGGGTAATTTTGGGCTTAAGCGCAGTCCTAGCAGTAGAAACACAAGTAGAGCTGGTTCTTCGGAAGACCTTCTGTCTGATAACACCAGTGTTGCTTCTGATGTCAGCGATTCCTCCTTTAACACTAGTTTGCCAGGAAGAAGCTGCATTCCGGCCCGGAACAAGGTAAAAGGAGCTGCCACTGTTGTATCTTGTTGTTTTCTTCAAGACCTTTGATAATATGGTTATATAACTATCGATACTATCAAAAATGCAGTAAAACAGTAATATTGTGAAATATTATTACAGTTTTAAAAAGTTTTCTGATATATTATAAAATGTCATCTATTTCTGTGATGCAAAACTGAATTTTCAGCAGTCATTACTCCAGTCTTCAGTGTCATATGATCCTTAAGAAATTATTCTAATATGCTGATTTGCTGCTCAAGAAACATTTCTTATTATTAATGTTGAAAACAGTTCAAATGTGATGGAAACTGTGATACACTTTGATCAATAGATTATATTGATTGTTTGAAAAACAATTGTTTTGTAACGTTATAAATGTTTTTCTGTCAGTTTTGATCAATGCATTGTTGTTGAATAAAATTGATATCTTTAAAAAAAAAAAAAAAATACTGACCCCAAACTTTTAAACTGTAGTGTAGGTTGTTATTAAAATGCACACTAGGCTTGTTTTGTTGTTTAGCATAATTAACTACCAAAATAAGAGGATATACGACATTGGTTGATATTTTAAAAAATTGATTTATATATTTAAAAATTTTTCTGTATCATTTAGACAGAATTGCGAGCTCCATCTGCTCTTAAAGCTCCTTCACTTCAGAACTCAAGAGTTGTAGACAGGAGGAGAAACACTTCATCCTCTTCCTCATCTGTGTCCAGCATCAACTCTAGTCTAACTGTCTCTCCAGGAAGTAAAGGTGACCTCTCATACCTTTGTCATCATATAATGCTACTTATAGTTAATAACTGTAAAAATGTAATCTTGAACAAATTTCAAAATGAATATCCATTTTTCATTCTGTACCTTATAATGTTGTGATGCCTGAATCCACATTTAAAAGCATTTGGTTTGTGTATTCATTTTTTTCTTTTACATTTACATTTTTATTATGAATTAATTGTTTACAAGACCATAAACACATGTAAATGACTTGTAAAATGCAAGTGATATACCTGAAAGCTTCTTGGGAATCTACTGCCATCTGCTGGTTATGTTAACACATCTCAAATCCTATTCTCACCAGCCAAACTGAATTCCTCCCTGAACTCCAGCACTAACGGCATCAGCGTGAGCAGGTTGCCAAGTTCTAGTCGCAAATCCTCTGTTGTCACCAGAAACCCAGAGCCCTCAGTCACCAGACGGACCTCCATCGCTAAACAGGGGAGGAGGGCATCTGAACTCCTTCCTAGACCTGTTAAAGCTACACCCCTTAAGAAAACAGATCCATTACTGCCTCCACAGCTTCAGACCCCAGCAAAAAATACAGTTGAAAAGACTGCCTCTACATCTAGCATCCCTGCATCTGCTGCTAAGATGGGAAGTGCTCTCAGAGGAAACCCCAAACTCAAGGTCCCAGTGGTGCCAACACCCACAAACTACCTGAAGGGAGTTCGCAAATCAGAGGGTGAGAAAAATCAGTCAGTCAATTAATAGGAACTACTAGGATGAATCTCACTGAACTTGTCAAGAAAAATGTATACATATTTAGCATATGGAAAATGAAGCCTCTTAAGACTGTTTGCTTAGAGACACTTTTTCATGATAAAAACATTTTTTCAAACATTTTCATGATAGACATCATTATAAAAAAAAACATATATAATCTAAGGGGAAAAATAATTTAAAAATAAAAAATGTAATGAAAACTGCTGCATAAATACTGAATATATATGTTTACAAGTAATCATTTTTAATTCATTCTTAATACTTCTCTGATAAATTCTTAATTATTTTATTTATGGAATACAGCATTTAAAATTAATACTTAATATATGTATTAAATTTTAGTATTACATTATATATTACATTTACATTATATATAAATAGCATAATATTTCTGTTTTGTTATTTCTATATTTAGCATTATTTATGTAACATTAATTTTAATATTGTATCATGGTAGTATTTGTTGCAACACTTTATATTTATTCTGATTTAAATGACTATTTATGACAATTTGCAAAAAAAAACAACTTATTTTATGAAAATATCTAAATAGTCTTCCAAAGAGGAATAACTTTTTAAAGCTGCTTTTAATGCACTAATTCTTTTATTTTGATTTTGGGGTGAAATGTGGCCTGAACATGTTTTTTGGAGATTTAACCATTGCATTAAATCATACTAACTTCTATTGATTTTATAGTTTCCTCCTCGCCTGACGTCCCTCGTATCATGAAGCCAAAGAGATTATTGTCTGTGTGCAGTGTGGAGAGGTAAAACTGTAATATATTCTCGTGACATTCCATTTCTTATGAAGGATTCGCTTAACTTTGACACATGTCTTTGCAGTGTTCCTGATTGTCTACTCAGTCCTCCAGTGGGCCTCTTGACACCCTCAGCTACGGGCAGCAAACTGCGGAGACCCTCGGCTCTTCCAACCCCAGTCAACCGCCGTATCTCTGGCATTCCGGCATTTACACCCAAGAGCATGTCACGACTGAGTAAACCTTCCCAGGTCTCCAGCCAAGTGGCTGCTCATTCAAGGTGGTACTTTAAACTGCCTCTTTATGAGCTTTTAAGGACCTTGATTGATTTATCTCTTTTATTCCATAAATTATCACAATAATTATATGTATAGATCTAAGTCAAACTTTATTTGTACAGCCCTGAAAACATGAAGGAAGCTGAGAATCAGGAAGAAAAGCAAACTTCAGTGTCCAATGAGGAGACCTGCCCTCCGGCTGACCTCCAGCCCTGCTCCTTGGTCTTTAATATGGAGGATGAGCCTGAGGAACCTCCTGCCTGTGAGCCAGCAGTTGTGGAGAATCCCTCTGAGCCGCCTTCATGTGATCCAGAGCCTCCTCAAGTCAACGTCAATCCCCCAGCACTTCCAAGCACAGTAGACACCCTAAAACACCTGCAGAACATAGACAACAAGAAAGTTAAAGAGGTGAAATAAACTCTTATTTTGAGTGACTTTTTATTTACATGTGTTAGAAGAAAACTTAAAGATATCTGAAAATGTTGTAATTGTAGGTTTTGCTTGTGGATGCACCTGCACCAGGACTTCAGCCGTCAGAAAAGCTGCTAATTGATCTCTCCAATACCCCAGACCTGATCAGGAATTCCTCTGGAAAGCCTTGGGGAGGACAGGTGAGAGGATATATATATATATATATATATATATATATATATATATATAAGGGGTGTAACGGTATGTGTATTCATACCGAACAGTTCACCGGGCATTTTCCAAATGGAAGTGATCATCCCTATCACCCTGGAGTGGGGACTTTGGAGTGAACAGGGCATATGCGTGCCATTTATGTAGTCGTTTGGAATGCACTTGGCAAAGGGAGCGACGTAATTTCCTCCTCATCTTCAGCTGACATGTTTTCCCGTGACAGTGCAGCACGATGTCCATCAGCAGATTCGCTGACGGACACCAGCATAAAAAAAAAAAAATACATTTTATATTTTAAAAAGTTTTGTACATATTAGTTTTATGTAGTATATAGCAAAAAATATTTAAAATATAAAATGTATGTTTGTTTGCAACAGTTATGCTAACAATAAAAAGACATTTATGCCATTAAAACAGCGACATCTGCTTATATATTGCATTATAAAATGTTTTCTATTTTAATTTATTTCAAATTGTTATTCATTTCAGCATCAATACTACAGTTTTCAGTGTCACATGATCCTTCATTCTAATCATTCTAATATGCTGATTTGATGCTCAAGAAACATTTCTTCTTATTCAATACTGAACAGCTGTGCTGCTTTATAATTTTTTGGAAACCGTGATGTGTTTTTTCCCAAGATCCTTAGGTGAATAGGAAGTTTAAAAAAACAGCACTTATTTGAAATATGTTAGAACATTATAAATGTCACTTTTAATCAATTTAATGTCCTTATTGACCCGAACCTTTTGAATGGTAATGTACATTCTTATATTGCTTTCATTCTTCAGGTACTTATAGTGTTTATTTAAATGAATTTGTAATTATTGACTTCTTTTCCCCTAGTTAATTGACCTGAGTTCACCTCTTATAAAGTGGAGTCCAGAGGACAAGAAAGAAAACGCTGAGAATGCAGCTCCACTGATCGACTTGTCTTTTTAGAGGACCTGCAAAATTTACTGTGAACTGTGCCAAGAGAAAAAATCAACTGGAGCATTACATACTGTTAAAAACCGTTGAAACGAATTTAAAGAGGGAGCATGGATGCTGCTGTGCTTTAGTAGCCTTCGTGTTTTTATTCGTGTTGTCTGTCCTACATGATTGTATGTAATTATGGTGATCTGCAGTATTTTAGAAATCAAAGTTGTTGTATTTCCCCCAAAAGGTACAAATAAATGTTACATTTACAACGTCAGCCATTACTTTTGTTTTTGTGGTAACATTTCAGGAAATATCTCACACAAACATACTCCCATACGGTAGAGGGCGGTGTGCACGTGCTGTTTTCAGACTGAGCATCTGAAGCATAGAAGAAGACGCCCATAAAGCGGCATGTTCGTTTACCAAATTCAACGTTTACTTAGAACTCTAAATTAAAAATGCACTTTGCTTGATAATTTACCTTAATACATTTGTACATCTCAGTTTGTGATGTAGACATGACAACGCTCATCTTGGACAATGGTGCGTACTGCGCTAAAATCGGGTACAGTCATGAGAAAGTCAGGTACAGTGTTTTTATTATGCCGCCTTTATTGTTTAAAACATTCTATTGTGAGATTTACGGTCGTTATATTGAGCTTAATATAGAACTTTTTCATTAGTGTTATTCCAAATTGTCAATTCCGTTCGAAGACCTCCAGACTGAAAACATTTACTGCTAATCAGTCGGATGAAATCAAAGACCCGTCCGGACTCTTCTACATCCTTCCGTTTCAAAAGGTAAGGCCTCATTATGAATTATAAACTTGTCTGCATGCTATATCAAACGACTTGTGTCTTACCAAGTTACATCTCTTCTGCATGTATATCAGGGGTATCTTGTAAACTGGGATGTGCAGCGCAAAGTCTGGGATCATCTGTTTGGAAAAGAGATGTTTAAGGTAACGTTACTTGAATGATTACAATCATATCAAGTTTCATGAATGTACAACAGTATGAGATATTGAGCTTGTGCACAATATGTTTGCAGGTGGACTTTGCCGATACCAGCATTGTGATAACAGAACCATACTTCAACTTCAGCTCAATTCAAGAATCTATGAATGAGATTTTATTTGAAGAATATCAGTTCCAGTCAGCACTTAGAATTAATGGTAAGTTTAGTGTTCTGGGATTCAGCCAGAGGATTCTGTAAATCTGATGACGACATTTCATTTTTCAGCTGGATCTTTGAGTGCTCATCGATACTTCCATGAAAATAACTCTGAGCTGTGTTGCATTGTGGTGGACAGCGGCTTCTCCTTCACGCACATTGTTCCTTATTGCAGGGGAAGAAAGATGAAAGAGGGCATTTGCAGGTGAGTGCTAATTAGCCTAATGTAATTCTCTGAAGTCCTATAAGCACTGAACATCTTTATGTAAATCTCTTTGCACTTCCTAGAATGAATGTAGGAGGAAAGCTGCTCACCAACCATTTGAAGGAGATCATTTCATACAGGTAGGCTTTGCACCATTTTAAATAAGTAAAATATTTGTCAGTTCTTCCTTACAGCATATTTCTCCTTGAGCTTGTTCCAATTTTGTCTTAAAGGCAGCTGCATGTGATGGACGAGACTTATGTGATCAATCAAGTCAAGGAAGATGTGTGTTATGTGTCACAAGATTTCTACAAGGACATGGAGATTGCACAGTAAGTTTAGATAAACTGGGATTGCTGTGCATGTGTATATATATGTATGTGTACATACATATATATGCAAAAGTAATACTTTTATTCAGCAGAGATGCATTAAACCGATCAAAAGTGACAGTAAAATCATTTATAATTTGACACAAAAATTCTATTTCTAATAAATGCTGTAATTGGAAGAGATCTAAAAAAAAAAAAAAAAAAGTACCACGTTTTCCAGTAAAATATTAAGCAGCACGACATGTTAAAAACATTGATATTCAGAAATGTTTCTTGAGCAGCAAATCAGTATATTACAATGATTTCTGAAGGATCGTGCGACACTAAAAACTGGAGTAATGATGCTGAAAAATCAGCTTTGCCATCACAGGAGTAGTTTACATTTTAAAATATATTCAAATAAAAACACTTATTGCAATATTACTGTTTTTACTGTATTTTTGATCAAATAAATGCAGCCTTGGTGAACAGGATTTAAAAAAGAATATGAAGATTTCAGATGCAAAAGGCTCTAAGCGCCATCTGAAATTTTCATCTAAACTGAGCATTTTTATCAGGCTCCTATGTTTAGGTTCAGTAATTTTACTGTAATGGCAATATTAGGTCCTTTTCTATGTAATTAAAGTGAAATGACTGAACATAAATATAGGAGCCTGATAAAAATGGCAAATTTCAGATGGCACTTTTGCATCTGAACTCTTCATATGTAAAAAATCTCTTGGTGATTTCACAGATTGAAAGGAGAAGATAATACTGTTATGAGAGACTATGTGCTGCCAGATTTCAGCTCTATCAAAAAGGGATTTTGCAAGGTAAGCAATTTAGTATATAACAGTTTGTTAAATGCTGCACCCTAATCTTGTGACACAATTTTGTTGGTTCGAAAATGAAAACTTGAGATGCAATACTTGCTTTTGTTCTTACCCAGCAATTTTTTATTCTTTATGTGGTGTAGCCTAGAGAGGAGATGAATTTTACAGGAAAATATAAAACTGGGGAGCAGATTTTGCGGCTCACCAATGAGAGGTTTGCAGTGCCAGAGATGCTCTTTCACCCCTCTGACATTGGTATTCAGGAGATGGGCATACCTGAGGCTTTGGTCAACTCCATTAACAACATGCCAGAAGGTAGGTTGCATCTCATTAGATTTACAGTTAAACCAAAATTTATTCAGACGTTATCACAGTTTATTCGCTAAAGTTTAGAAAATGGTAATAAAATATCACAAGAACTCATGAGTTAAACTGTGTCAGAACAAATTCATCTTGATAATAACAAATGAATTACAGTCAAACCAAAATTTATTCAGACACCTCCAAAATTTCTTACATTATCACAGTTTATTTGATATAGTTTAGAAAATGGTAATAAAATATGACGAACTCAAGAGTTAAACTGTGACAGAACGAGTTCATCTTGATAATGTCAGATAACTTTGATAGAAAGGTATGTAACAAAACATGGTCAGGTCAAATTGTCAAATCAAATTTATGTTCCCAAATTTTTATCACATTTACTGGTAGTCCACTGTGTGAAGAATTTTTGGGTACAGTATGTCAGTTTACTTTATTTTGCTATCCTCACTTACATAAATGAACTATAGTGACCTGCAACCACTAGTAAAAAATATCAAAAATTATATCTGGTGTCTGAATAATTTTTGGCTTGACTGTATGTGTGGTTTAAAATGTTAATGCAGTGAAAGTACTCTAATATAAGGCTCTTTTTATGTCCAGAGATGCAGCCCCACTTCTACAAGAACATTGTTCTTACTGGCGGCAACACCTTGTTCCCTGGATACAGAGATCGGGTTTACAAAGAAGTCCGGGCGCTCGCTCCTGTAGAATATGAAGTTTCTGTCGTTCTCCCACAGAAGTATGTTTTGAGAGTTCTGAAGAAATGATTGACATTAATATTTTGTATATTTTTATCTTAACTGAATATTTGTCTTTTGTTTTCAGTCCTATTTGTTACCCATGGGAAGGAGGAAAGTTATTAGCTGAAAACCCTGACTTTGAAGAGATGGTGGTTACACGAGAGGATTATGAGGAAAATGGACATTATGTATGCGAGGAGAAGTTTGATATTTGACCTGCATATTTTTTGTCTGTCATTTTGTATAGAAAATTTGAACGCTGTATGTGTTGTTTGAAAACTAAGCTGTACATTGGCATACTGTACAGTTACACTCAATATTACTCCAGTCAACATGCCTTTTGACTTTAAATGTCATAATTTTGTTGCTTTCCCCCTTTTTTAAAGTAACTTTTAAATGATGTGAACTGGAGAAATAAAAGTACCCTTTTACTGTTGGTTTTTACTTGTTTGAATACAATTAATTATGTGATTAATTTAAGTTGGGCATTAATATGCAGCACGTGATCTGGCGCGGTGAATCATCCTCGAGCTCAAAATAAAAACAGCGGGAAACAGCTGAAGAGACGGGCGAGTTCAAACCGTCGTCAAACATTTTTGTTGGTTTATGTTCATAAAGAAATTGCAATATTTTTAATAATTTGTCTAAATGTTTACAAGGGAATAACATACAGTAGTGGAAGTAATTACATTTCGGGTAGTGTTCTATACTGGCGTGATTGGTTATAAATTAGAGAGCTCACAGACTCGTCAGGTAACGTAAGTTAAAGATGATTCTGTAGATATTCTTGCAGAAAGGAAGAATTTATGAAGTTTAATTTTTAACTTTTTTGTGATTAAAAATCGTTTTATGTAACCTATGTTATCTGGTTGAAATAGTTTCCAAATAAGGTTTTAATTATTTGAAAAAAAAAAAAATCTGAGCAACATCATGATTGATAAGATATATTACAGTAATCTCAGTTTTTCATTCCTCTGAATAATAAATTCTTTAATTCACAAGTTGAGTTTGTATTATGTTGCTGCTTATATTTAAATAGACCAGACTACAGCAAAATACTCTTCATACAGCGAGATGGCAGCTTCCGGGAGAAAACAGAACAAGAAGACCAAACACACTGACAGCTCCACAGACCTGAAAACGTTTGACTTCGACACTCTGGAGGAAAAGAAAGGAAGTGGGTCTGACGATGATAACAGAGATGGTGTGTCTGTGTAATTTATTATGCTTATTAAACATATTTGGTGGTACCATAGTAAAGTGGTGGCATTAGAGGTTATACCGTGATATTTACATGGTATTCCAAGGCAAGTTAGAAATAAATGAATTTGTTAACAGGGCAGTAAGAGAGATATAATAATATTGAAGAATTATATTGGAATTATACAAGTATATAATTTGCAATTTAACATAAAATATTTAATAATGGTCTGTATAACAAGTGATGTATCTGTGAAGCTTGTTTCTATGTTGTTCTCATTTTGTTACATCACATTAGAAACTCCAATCATTGACAAGCTGACCAAGAAAAGATCTGCAGATACGTTTGATGACGATGATCTTAATCCAGGAGTGGGGTAAGTGCTGAGGTATATACTCCTGGCCAGTTTTATGAAGCCCTTTCTCTGAATTGAAAAAATGTTTGTTGTCCTTTATTTTAGGAATGAGGTTCAAACTATGCTGGAAAGATTTGGTGGTAAGTGAAGTTCACAACTGATGCTTCAATGATAAAATTAGCCTATGTATATTTATGAATAAAGTGTCCTAATTGTTTGATAATGAATATAACTGGCTTTGAAATAAATATCCATTACCATGACTGAATGGCCATTTAGCGGACATCAGCAAGGCCATGCAGACCAAAAGGAAACGCTTGGAGGTTCTCACCAAAAACTCCTTAAAGGGCAGCACTCAGAAACTGGAGCAAATGTGGAAAACCCAGCAGAATCAGAGGTGAATGAATGCACTGTATGGAAAATGACACATTCTTTCTTTGATGTTCAAAAACATAAATGTTTTGTATTTTTTTGCAGGCAAAAACTTACTCAAGATTATTCTCAGCAAGTTCTCTCTGTGCTTCAGCAGTGGGAGACAGATGTTCAGAAATCTGAAGAGCAGGAGGAGAAACTGAATGTAAGTGCCAGACATATAAAATGTAGCCAAGAAGTTGTAAAAGATGAAACGTCATTTTGGGGCACGGCATCACACTAGGGGAAAGGAAACGTTATTAGGATTAAGGGTCTCATCTCATCTCGTGAAAAATATTAGGCAGCTTTTTGGGATATCTCGCAGCCGTTTAGAGATATTTGGCGCAAACATCTCACACTTTGCCTTTGAACTTCCTAATTTCCGTTTTCACAGAATTTGTTTCGCCAGCAGCAGAAGCTCTTTCAGCAGGCGAGGGTTGTGCAAAACCAGAAAATGAAAACCATCAAAGACCTGTATGAGCAGTTTGTCAAGGTCACAGATGCCATCACCACTTTAATTATTTGAAATTGAACCGAGACTTTTTTTTTTTTCATCATTTGGCTGACCGACTGAGGTCTTTAATTTGACTGCAGAACATGGAGGAGATGGAGAAAAGCCATGAAGCCTTCCTGCAGGGCACCCAGATAGAGCTGAGAAAGGAGATGGCCCTGCTGCAGAAGAAGATAATGATGGACACAGTGAGTGCTTCAACAAAAAGATTTCACAGACTCTGGATGTTACAAATGTTTGCTTTAAATAGCTTTTCAATGTGAAATGTGACGTGGGCTACGTTTTCAAGACAGTTTTGGTTTAGTTATTGAAGCCCATTTCTGAAAAACTGAAGGAATTTCTGTAAATAGTTCATAAAACCATTTTACACAAATTGTATACTCAGATCAGTGTATGAATTGACATAAGAATGGATTTCTGATAATTGCACATTTTATTTTTACAGCAACAACAGGAGATGGCCACCGTTCGGAAGTCCCTCCAGTCCATGCTGTTCTGAAAATATCTTTCTGTTCTCACATCAACACTGTAGAAGACTTAACCTTATGTTCTAAAAGGAAGGTTTCTTTTATTAAAAACGAATGTAGAGGTCGTCTTTTATGTATTCTTTTTTTAATCAGTTTGTTCATTTTCATCCATAATAGTATAATAATAATATGTAAATAATTTTATTCCTCTGTCTAGATTAAAGATCCCATAAATTCATTTTTCTTTTCTGTGTTGAGGCATTTTGTTGAAAGTTTGGCTGTGACATACCAAAGGAATCTGTGTAGTGCAAGATGGGTCATCAATATTTTTGATCAGTTTTCCCAGAAAAGACAGACTGTGTGTGTGTGTGTGTGTGTGTATTAAGACTTCAGATGCAGAAAAGAGATGTGTTTCTTTTAAATTAGCATTTTTATCAGGCTCCTATGTTAAGATTCAGTAATTTCACTTTAATGGCAAAGAAATTATTGAATGGCTTATTTTCAAAAATGTCCAATGATATTTTCGTAGGACCCTGATAAAAAAAATAATCATTTGAAAGAAAAATCTCAGATGGACTTAAGAGGTATGTATGTATATACACTACCAGTCAAAACTTTTTGAACAGTAAGATTTTTAATGTTTTTTAAAGAGGTCTCTTCTGCTCACTGAGGCTGCATTTATTTGATCCAAAGTACAGAAAAAAAAGGTAAAATTTTGAAATATTTTTATTATTCAAAATAACTGATTTCTATTTGAATATATTTTAAAATGTAATTTATTCCTGTGATTTCAAAGCTGAATTTTTAGCACTATTACTCCAGTAACATGATCCTTCTGAATTCATTCTAATATTCTGACTTGCTGCTCAAAAAACATTTTTATTATTATTATGTTGAGGAGAACAGCTGAGATTTTTTTTTTTTTTTCAGGTTTCTTTGATGAATGGAAAGTTCAGAAGAACATAAAAAATGTTTCTTGAACAGCAAATCAGCATGTTAGAATGATTTCTGAAGGATCATGTGACACTGAAGTCTGGAGTAATGTTGCTGAAAATTCAGCTTTGATCACAGGAATAAATTACATTTTAAAATACATTTAAATAGTCAAAATATTTCAAAATTGTACTGTTTTTGCTGTACTTTGGATCAAATAAATGCAGGCTTGGTGAGCAAAACGGACTTCTTTAAAAAATCTTACTGCCTGGTAATATATATATACTTTTAAGAACAAGTTATAAATATATAGAAAAAACATTTGACATTAGAACTAAATCATGCTATTTCTTTACATGAGAGTAAGTAAAAATAGTAAAATGTCAGGGTCCTTTAAAAGAAAACCCAACGATCCATGTGCCGGAAGTGGCGTAACCGGAAGACAAACCGAAAGTTCTATGGCGGTGTTTTATATTATGACTTCGTATTTGGTTGATGCGGTATCTAAGCAAAGATTTTTGCTTTTCGTAGTGGTATGTTACGTAAAGATGGTAAGTAAAGTTAACGTATTTTAATTAAACAATAAAAACACATAGTTTTTTGTAAACTACGGTCATTTAGGCGATCTTAATATAATGCGGCATGCTAACCCGTAACCCGCGTCTTCGATTAAGCGTCGAATCCAACCGATCACAGATCAGTGTCACACCTCAGTACTGTTATTACAAACATACGCGGAGGATCGCGAATATCATGAACATTGTTTCACTAGCAAAAGACTCTACCTTTCAGTATACCATTATGATACTTACATGTAAGGGGAACGTAACTATGCAGCCTCATAGTCTTAATGCGTTTAAAGAGGCTTTTATGTATCTTTTCTGCATTGTTTTTCCCCTTCTCAGACTCATCAGCACACAGTCTGTCGGCTATAGCCAAAGTACAAAGACATCATTCAAGCCATAATCAAAGAGATGGATGACATCCAGGAGCGCTCAGAGCCCAGCAGTCCCCGGACAGAGCCAGGCACTCCGGACTCCCTGAATAATGCCTGTCTACTGAATGCCACTGACCTCCTGTTTGGAGACCGTGGACACTTTCATGAATCGTCCTCCACTTTTGTTCCCGAGACGCCTAGGTACCATTTCTTTTGTTATGAATGAAATATTGTTATGAATTGTGTTTTTGCCATGTAATAGACATAATAATGAGAGCAATGACAAGACTCTATCCTCACTTTATAGCCCCCTGACTCACAGAAGAAAACGACATTCCCATAAAGATAAGGACAGTAATGTGGTAAGAGAAAAAGGGCAGAATGCCATACTATGATACAACACTGTTTCTGCATTATGCATGCAGTATGTGCAATATAAGAGTTTTCCGTGTGCAAAAAATACTTGGTTGTCCTGCTACATTTCCTGAAATGTGCAGTAGGTTGCAGAGCATACTGTGGAGTACTGTTACCCACAATGCAGTGAGCTTGACCTTTCATTTCCAGTGCTGACAAGAAATCTGAAGTAGTATGAAATGGGAAAAATTATGTAATATGCCAAATAACCAGTTATTTCTAAAATGTAAGAAAATATTTTTTTCCCATTACAAATGCAAAAATGTGTATTTTACAATGAAAATTGCTGAACAACCATTTTTATATAATATGTGACCCTGGCCCACAAAACCAGTCAAATATACCAGCATGGTTTTTTCTTTTATGCCAAAAATCATTAGGAAGTTAAGTAAAGATCATGTTCCATGAAGATATTTTGTAAATTTCTTACCGTAAATATATCAAAACTAAATTTTTGATTAATAATATCATTGCTAAGAGCTTCATTTAGACAACTTTAAAGGCGATTTTCTCAATATTTAGATTTTTTTTGCACCCTCAAGATTCCAGATTTTCAAATAATTCTTTCTTGGCTAAATATTGTCCTATCCTAACAAACCATACATCAATGGAGAGCTTATTTATTCAGATTTCAGTTGATGTATAAATTACAAAAAAAAAGAAAGAAAAAGACCCTTATGACTGGTTTTGTGGTCCAGGGTCACATATATAAAATAACCAATTAGAACAATTATTTTACAGTTAAAATGCAAAATAATCATGCGAAATAGCCATTATTTATAAACTAAAAGCAAATTACAAAAGAAAAACTTTATATATGATATAAATGCCAAATAACCATTTATTTATAACATTTAGAAAAATTATTTAACAATTAAAGGTGCAAAATAATCATTTTATATATTTTTTTAAAATACAATTAACTGTTTGTTTATAAATGAAAGAATAGTTTACAATTTAAAATAAAACAATATAAAAATTCACATTAACAATTTTTTATTTTGTTGCATTATTTTTTAATTATTTTATTATTTTGCTTAATTACACATATGTAAACAATGGAATGGCTGAAATTTGAAATCACATAATTACTAGTACGTAATACTGCAGTACTGTTTCACATACTATTTTAAAAAAAAATGAGCAAACATTATACTGAGTACATGCCATAGTATGCCAATTCTAGTATTCCATTCAGAAGACATTCAGTCTTTTTGGAATTGTATTCATAAATGCTTTTATGCTTGTTCTTATGCTTGGTTAAGGCACCGTCATCCTGTTCAGATGGAAGAAAATGGGCAAGACGAGAACATATTCCAGGATACCTCAGCACCACTCCAAGCTCCCAGAGAACGATGAAGCGGCGCAGGCTGGAGGACTCAAATGCAAGCACGCTGATTGGACACTCTACCGTTACACCGGGAGCAAACGGATTTGTAAAGGCCTCGTCTCTTTTACCCTCTGATTTTACATGGTTGGAGTCTCCACGTCCAACAACCTCCTCTGCTTCTTATGTTTCTGCATCTTCCAAGCCCTCGTCCTCAGCTGGGTCTTCCACGTCTAAACTGGATCAAACTGCTGATCCGGCATTTTTAAATGAGCTGCTATTAATGGGTCACACTTCTAAGCAAAAGACACTAAACACCAGCAGTGGAAGGGAACGAAAGTCCAAAAAGACCATTTATAGCAAGACCAAATCTAAAGCTTCTAAAACTACGTCGGCACACTCTCCTTTATACGCAACAGAGGATGAAGCTTCACTGCTGGATGCAGGTACAGATAACCAGGATCCAGACGTTCATGCAAGATGTAGATGAGTTTGTTTCTTCATCAGAACAGATTTGGAGAAATTTAGCATTTCATTACTTGCTCACCAGTGGATCCTCTGCAGTGAATGGGTGCCGTCAGAATGGAGTCTAAACAGCTGATAAAAAAAATCCACAGGAAATCCACAAGTCCATCAGTTCATGTCTTGTGAAAAGCTGTGCATTTGTAATAAACAAATCCTTTAAACCATCACTTCCAGCTTAAAAATGAGTCCTCTATTTATAAAATTTCTCCAAATCTGTTCTGATGAACAAACAAACTCAGAGAGTGAGTATATTTTCAGCCAATTTCATTTTTAAGTGAAAAATAGCTTTTTCCATCCACCTATTTTTATGTGAATTTTGGAATATCGCATTAAAAACCACTGGATGGAAACACCAAGATGTGCATAAATTCTAAAAATGCGCATAAAGAACTTATGCGCACAATTGAGTAGAATAAACTTTTTATTCGATAAGAAAAAATGTTGATTCGGTCATTCTGAAATGTCTGAGCAAAGTCTGTCGTCAAAGTATTTCTGTAGAACTGTCTTACACGACTGCGTTCCCAAACAGCAGCGTCTGCCTCCGAAAGCAATAACCGCATTTATTTCATTCGTCTGCTCGCTCTGAGGCCAAAGTAATTTTATAATGTATGAAAATTATTATATTCAGTGGCTTCTCCGACTTTTCTTAGTGGTATTTAGCGGCAGTTTATCAAGAAGTGACGATTTTGTTCTCTTTGACTCTGCATGGAAACGGTGCTTTATTCGCAAATGTTTTATGCGATATTCCAGTTTTGTGCGTAAGTTAAATTGGCATCTTTGGATGGAAACATAGCTAATGTCTTTCAATGTCAGGTGGATATTGCTCAATGTGTTTTCTGTACATTTTTTTGCTTGGTTTGTTTATAGCAAAGAGAATGCAAGAAGCAGTAAGTTCACCTGTATGTCAGATACCAGAAGATATTGTCGTCATTGAGGATGATGCTGAGGATGTCACGGTCGAGAGCATGGTCCGCTCTGTTCAGATGGCTGAGGATGAAGCGTATGCCAGAAGCCTTCAGGTACGACTCACTCTCCTGATCCTTCTTGAGAAACAATAGAAAAGTGACTAACTCTATTATTCTGCTTTTTGCAGGAACAGTTTGATATGGAGGAGCGAATGAAGCAACAGAGGCTACAGAGCAGAGCGCCAAGCAGAAACAACCACAGCCACATGGTCAGTTTGGGTTTTTGCTTTGTATCGTATTTATTTGTTTGTCATTAGAGAACCGAATGATGGTGCTGTGATCGTACGCCAACAAAAAGTGATGGTTTCATGTAGGTTGATCCGTATGTTGGCTTGGGCTGGATTTCTCCTTGGGCCTCGATGATCAACTCAGCATCTTTCTCACACGGACCCTCTGAGCTTTCAGAGCTGCAGCAGGTCATCTTTGGAGAGCAACCCCGTAAGTCACCATACATGAGCCAAATACAACAGCTCAAATAGAAATCATTTGGCTGTCTTGATGATTTAATTTGAATTGAAGGCAGGTTTTAATAAATTTTAAAAATTCATATTAATGTTAATTATAAATGTGTATGAAATATTAATTATAAAAAATTAAATTGGTTTATTGATATTAAATAAATTGTTTATCATTATAATATTCATTTTTTTTATATATATATATATATATATATACATACATACATACACACACACACACACACACAGTATATACAATACAATAATTATACAACAATATAATATATATTATACAACATATTAGTATAATTGATATTACAATAATTATATAATTTTTATTTATATTTTTGTTATATTATTATATTATTAAAAAAAAGTATTTTATGCTTACCAAGACTGCATTATATTTAATGAAAAACCATAATTTTGTGAAATATTACAATTTATAATTAGGTAAAATTATATTTTAATATGTAATTTATTCCTATGAAGCAAAGCTGAATTTTCAGCAGCCATTACTTCAATCTTCAGTGTCACATGATCCTTTTTAGATATGTGTCTTATTATTAGTATTGAAAACAGTTGTGCTGCTCATTATTTTTGTGACAACTGAAATAATGAAAACTGGAAAAAAAAAAAAATTCTGGATTCTTGAAATAAAGTATTTAAGTAAGTATTTATTTGAAATAAAAAAAATCCTTTATAACCATATAAACATCTTTGTCACTTTTGCATCCTTGCTTGAATAAGTATTAATTTCTTCATTTAAAAAAACATCTACCTATACTGAGTTAAATTTTTTTTTAAAAAAATGTATTTTTTTTATATATATATATATATATATATATATATATATATATTTATTTTTACTTTTTTAAAATTTTGATTTAATCTTGTTTGCTTGGACAGGCAGACAACAGGGCCGCCGTCAAACCGGCAGAACTCACAATTCCCGTCGCAGACAACCTTCTCACTTGCAGATGGACTTGTTTGATGACAGCCAGGGAAATAATTATGAGGTTTGAGTTATGCTAATTCACAGAAATCACATGCTTGACTAAAATGATAAAATGTTGTCTTATCTCTGATATTATGTGTTGCTTTGTCAGGCTCTCTTAGCGTTCGAGGAGCAACAAGGTGCTGTAGTAGCCAAGAACACTCTGACAAAGGCCGAGATCGAACGGCTGCCGGTAAAAACGTACGATCCCGCACACAGCGCAGGAAAGACAGAGTAAGTCACAGAACAGGAAGCAACAAAAGAGATTTCCCATAATGCAATAGTTTAATCATCCTCTCTTTACAGTTGTCAGATCTGTTTCAGCGAGTACAAAGCGGGTGAACGACTCAGGATTCTTCCATGTCTCCACGATTATCACGTCAAATGCATCGACCGCTGGCTAAAGGTCTAGCTTGTTTTAACAACACAATCACATAATTCATCTCACACTCGCTTTTTACTAATCATTTTCTGCGTTTGTTACAGGAGAACGCCACATGTCCCATCTGCAGAGTGGATATATCAGAGTGTGGTGGTGTTTCTTGAGCGCACAACTTCAGGACTCAGTATCTACCTCACAGCTGGTCATTTGACCCCATTTGACTTTTAAACATTTGAGTGTTATTAAATGCTTTTTTAAATGCAAAATATTGTCTGATGTTTAAACCAGCACTGACAAGCACTGCTTTATTTAGAAAGATCCTTCTAAAACATATCAGACATGACTGTATCAACAAACCTGTGTTAGCAATAGCCAAACTTCAATTTTGGTTTCTCAAATAAAATCGCTATTTTTTTATTTATAAAAGAAAAGAAAAAAAAAAAAAATATTTATATTAATATATATATATATATATATATATATATATATGGGTTTTTTTTTTTTTGCCTGTTTTTATTATAATAGGGATAAAATGTGTAATTAGCAGAATATATGTGTTGCTGTTACAGTCATAATATCGCTGTTGTTCTGTTGTTTATGTAAGTATCAGTCAGCACATAGCATGTGTTTTTATTTATTCTGTTTCGTAGTATCGCTTCTTCAAGGCTCTGTACTTCCGGAGGTAATAGAGCGCCTCGAGCTCTTTCACCACAAATTCTCCTCAGCTGATGAGCTCTTTGATCTTCTCAGGGTCGCTCACATCTTTATTCTTGGCAAACGCAGCCCTCAGTCTGTCTCTGAAATAGTCGGCTCCTTTCGGATACTCCCGTCCAAGAAACAGCAACTTCAAGCAGAAGAATCAGAAGACAGGATTAGGGATTTCTAATGCCTGGAGTCACAGATGTGTGCAGAATGGGGGATTTTTTCCCCATACTTAAATGTTTATTCTCAATAAAGAGCATGGCTTAAAATAGTTAGTTGATATTGGACAGATTGGGGCCAAGTTGTCAATTTTAAGTCCAATTAATTTTTTCAGTCTTAGTTTATATATACAGCTGAAGCCAAAAGTTTCCATACACCTTGCAGAATCTGCAAAATGTTGATTATTTTACCAAAATAAGCGGGATCATACAAAATGCATGTAATATTTTATTTAGTACTGACCTGAATAAGATATTTCACATGAAAGACATTTACATATAGTCCACAAGAGAAAACAATAGTTGAATTTATAAAAAATGACCCGGTTCAAAAGTTTACATCCCCTTGATCCTTAATACAGTGTTGTTATCTGAATGATCCACAGCTGTGTTTTTTAGTTTAATGATAGTTGTTCATGAGTCCCTTGTTTATCCTGAACAGTTAAACTGCCCTCTGTTCAAATTTTTTTTATGTGTGTATTTGAACCCTTTCCAACAATGATTGTATGATTTTGCGATCCATCTTTTCACACTGTGGACAACTGAGGGACTCTTATGCAAGTATTACAGAAAGGTCAAATGCTCACTGATGATTCCAGAAGGAAAAACAATGCATTAAAGGGATAGTTCACCCAAAAATGAAAATTCTGTCATTTACTCACCCTCAAGTAGTTCCAAACCTGTATGAATTTCTTTGTTCTGCCGAACACAAAGGAAGATATTCTGAAGAATGTAAGAAACAGAGCAGTTCTGGGGCACCATTGACTTCCATAGTATTTTTTTTTCCTACTATGGAAGTCAATGGTGCCCCAAAACAGCCTGGTTACAAACTTTCTTCAAAATATCTTCCTTTGTGTTCGGCAGAACAAAGAAATTCATACAGGTTTGGAACTACTTGAGGGTGAGTAAATGATGACAGAATTTTCATTTTTGGCCAAACTATACCTTTAAGAGCCAGGGATTTAAACTTTTGAACAGAATGAAGATGTGTACATTTTTATTTTGCCTAAATATCTTTTTTTATTATTATTATTTAGTACTGCTCTTCAGAGGCTACAGAAGATACTTACATGTTTCCCAGAAGATAAAATGTGAAATTTGCCCTGACTTCAAATTCAAAAAGTTTTCACCCCCCAGCTCTTAATGCATCATTTTCCCTTCTGGAGCATCAGTGAGCGTTTGAACCTTCTGCATAAGGGTCCTTCAGTTGTCCTCAGTGTGAAAAGACGGATCTCAAAATCATACAGTCACTGTTGGATGCTGAAAAACCACAGAATTGGTGGGACCTGAAAGATTTTTCTGAAGAACAGCAGGCAGTTTAACTGTTCAGGACAAACAAGGGACTCGTGAACAACTATCATTAAACAAAAAAGTTACACAGTATTAAGAATCAAGTGTAATCTTGAGTATAATTAAGATGATTTATATTCCACAATAAATAAGATAACCAATATAGGAAAACACTGTGAGAAACACTTTGTGTAATTCGACATTTGACCCAAAACTTTGTAGCTACTGAGATTAAAGCCACTGTGACAACTTTTAATTTCTAAATTTCGTTTTCATGGCATTTCAAAGCAGAAGGGGGCAGTGTACTCACAGTTTTGTACAGCTGCACTACCTCTGCTCGGAGTGGGTTGGCCATTTCCCAGTGATTCCTCTGATCTCAGCCAAACACAACCTGCGTATGTATAACACACTTAAGCTGACCTGTTACCTCAGCCAAGGATTTTTCCAAAGCAGTCAGCGATTAAAACACCTTCAGTTTCTGGATTACATAAGCTTTCAGATTTATTGCTGAAAAACTAAAATGCAAGCCTTGTTTTTCTACTTACTTGCTAATGTCTCATATTGCCCTTTGGACGCAATGAAAACAATCAGGAGTATAACTTCTGCTGTCATCGAATACAAAGTCAAAATAAAAGTCCTAAACAGTTTAACAAAAAGTCGAAACACTAGCTGGTTACAAATAGACGTAAACATATAAAATAAAAGTCATCCAGGTAAAAACAAACTAAACGCAAACATCTTATGCCATGGTTGTAATGAAACAGAAAGAAAACAAAACACAGCTACACATGAATGCAGAAATAATTTATTTAGGCCAGTCCATAGGAAGACGCCTTATAATTGTGGATTAGGAGCACAGTGTACAGATAATGGTTTTGAGTTAGTGCAGCCAAGAACATATGAAACTGATTGAGAATGTCATGTATTGATCTCAATACACACTTTTTGAAGCCGCAAAATACATAGATATACCTACTCAACACAGCATCAGCAGTGTCCTTTCATTTTTGGCATGTGGTTTGCAAAAATAATCTGGACAACAATTACAAAGGAGCACAATCCATAGTGGCAAAATTCACACTGAGATGTTTCTTCACTCTACAACCTTCATGCATTTCACATCCTAAGTGCCAATACATGCGACTTTTCTGTAAACTAGTTAGGATATACAAAACACGCCTTGGAAAAAAAAATACAAAGTGTGTTCTCTTCTTTGCTATTTGATTTTAAGGCATAGAAATCTTACAAAAACACTCTTTATAACCTGAAACAAATACAAAAGTGTGTGCCAATATGACAAATGGAGAAGCAGACTGTGAGCATTGGTCTGCAGAGTGAAGGCGCTAGTAGAAACATGAGCTTCTCTCTGTCCTCTCTGATTCCGGTTCAGTATGATTCAGTATTCCCGGACTGACGCAAAGGGAGACGCGTGTCTACGGATGTCTTTAATAATTTGCTCGTAGTCGTTTGTTTTCCTCTCTCAGTCTTTCTATCTCCTCGATGAGCGAGTCGTTCACAGAGTACTTCTCAATAAGACCGTGGATTTCATTCTGGAAAAGACAAGTGTCATAATTATAGGGGTGTAATAATCGTTTTTTATTTTTTTAGGCTACTTAATTATGGATTTGTTCTGTAAAAGCAACAAATGTACCAGCTGAATATAAAACTGCCGAACCATCTCCACCTGTAGATTGATAATGTCTCTATGACAGGTGTCCCTGAGGAAACAACAAAAGCAGTCATTAATGACTAAATGACTCCAAAGAGTATGTAAATATGAATTTATGGGTCAGTCAAATTAGTCCAAGTGGGTCGAATATGTGAGGCCATTAAGGCCAGAATTTGTGGAGGTATAAAACAAATGATCCTTCCCTTCTGAATGAAAAATTGTATTATAATCTCCCTAGCATACCTTTTCCCTCCCACACATCAGAAATCAGCAGACTTTCTCCCAGAGTCTCCACCACAGACCAAGAACAAACACCTAACATTATTTAGTATGGAGTTTGATTATTAAGTATATTTCTGACCTCCCCTGAATTGTAAAAATGATTACTGTTATTAATATAATTATTTAACTTTTATTTTATTTTGTTTGTTTATTTATCAAAGAATGAAGAAAAATATAGCACTGTAACACTGATAATAATAAAAATGTTTCTTGAGCATCAAATCAGCATTTTAGAATGATTTGTGAAGGATCATGTGACACTGAAGACTGGAGTAATGATGTTGAAAATTCAGCTTTGCATCACAAGAATAAATGACATTTTAAAATATATTACAACAGAAAACTGTCATTTTAAAATGAAACTAGTGATCTCTAGATTACTCTGACGAAATCGGTGCTAACTCACCTGAAGTCCTCCAGTGCTTCATGGATCATATTACGGACAAAGTTCATCTGAACAGAGGTGAGTGGAGCTCCACGTCCCTCAGCTCCAGATTCGACTGCTGCCGCTGGAACTGGAGCTTTAGATCAAAACAACAGTCACCAACTGGGTCCCATTAAAGTGACTTTTCATTTAACTGTGGCCCATTCAAACATACCTGGTGCAGCTGCAGGAGGAGCTCCGCTGACCGGCGAATCATAGGTGAGCTGGGTGGGCCGATCTCTCCTCTGACTGGGCTCAGGGGTGTTGAACGGCTGCACGGACTGAAGGCGTGTGCCCTGAGCTACAGGGGGCGTGGTTATGACATCATACTCCTGCCGGAGGCCGTTACTCTTCTCCACCTGTCAATAATCCAGATGAAAAAGGTGAGTTTATGAACACCAAAAAAGTGTCGGATGATAAACAAAACGAGTTGGACCTTGTTGCCGTTCTGTACATCAGTCTGTTGCGGTGGGGTAGAGATTGACTCCTCCTCTTTGATTGGTGGAGGAGTCTGGACCACAGACGGACTGTAGCAGCGACTGCCTGGAGTGCCCAATGGGGTCTTCCTCTGGGACCCACCAGGGAAATGAGGTAGGTATTCAAAGTCTAATAACACAGGAAATGCTTGGTAAAAGTAAATGAAACCTTGTTTTGTTGTTCTTATTATGCTCATTACTGTTGATTAAAATGTAGTTTGTAAAAACTTGCCTTTTTTTCCACTTGATACATCACTCAGTCGCTGCCCTTTGTAATCTAAAGAGATAATATATATATATATATATATATATATATATATATATATACACACACACACACACATACACACAGAAATCAGTGAAAATCGGTATTTTTTTAAAATGAATACTTTTATTCAGCAAAGATACATTAAATTGATCAAAAGGGACAGTAAAGACTTCCATAATGTTTCTGAATGATGTGAGCCAATGATTCAAAGACCCATTCATAAAGAGAGCCATTTACTTCATTCCTGAATGAATCAGCCTTTTGCAGGAATCGAATGAATTACATTTACCGCCACCTGCTGGCAGATTTAGTTTCTTATTTAGAGTAGCATTTAATTATTAATAATAATAATAACAATAATAATAAAAACATTAAAAGAATAGTTCACCCAAAAAATTTTTATTCTGTCATCATTCCTCATCCTCATATCGTTTCAAACCTTTCATTTGTGGAACACAAAAGAAGGTATTTTGAAGACTGTTGGTAACAAAGCTGTTTTGGTTACCAATGACTTTCATTGTATTAACAAACAATACTGAAATGTTTCTCAAATTATCTTCTTTTATGTTCTATAGTTTATGTTAGGCCGTTGTAGCCTAAATGTTTATGTGTAATACATTTTTTGTTGAATCAAATAAAATATTTCTAAAGCTACAATTTGTAATGATACTTTCTAATTTAACACAAAAATAGCTTTAAAAAAAACCTTTGTGGGTATTTTCACAGTCAAATTTATCTTGCGATTAATTAATCGAAACCATGTAATTAATTAGATTACAAATTTTAATCGACTGACAGCCCTATATAAAATACTTTTATTTCAAATAAATACTGTTCTTTTGAACAATCATGGAAAAAAGGTATCAGGATTTTCACATAAATATTGCTATTAGAGTGATTTCTGAATGATCATGTGACACTGAAGACAATAATATATTATAAAATATATTCAAATATAAAACAGCTATTTTAAACTGTAATAATATTTCTGTTTTTACTGTAATTTTGATCAAATACATGCAGCCTTAGTGAGCATAAGAGACTACAAAACCATTTAAAAATCCTACGTTTGGAAGAGTAGTGTACATATGTGACCCTGGACCACAAAACCAGTCTTAAGTGTCAATTTTTCGAAATTGAGATTTCTACACCATCTGAAAGCTGAATAATAAGCTTTCCATTGATGTATGGTTTGTTAGGATCGGACAATATTTGGCCGAGATACAACTATTTGAAAATCTGGAATCTGAGGGTGCAAAAAAATCTAAATACTGAGAAAATCACCTTTAAAGTTATCCAAAAGAAGTTCTTAGCAATGCATATTACTAATCAAAACTAAATTTTTGATATATTTACGGTAAGAAATTTACAAAATATCTTCATGGAACATGATCTCTACTTAATATCCTAATGATTTTTGGCATAAAAGAAAAATCAATAATTTTGACCCATATAATGTATTTTTGGCTATTGCTACAAATATACCCCAGCGACTTAAGACTGGTTTTGTGGTCCAGGGTCACATATAGTAAACGTAGAGGGCAACGCTATGAAAGACTGATTGGAAAAGTTGCCTCACCATCTCGAACAGGTGAAAAGATGTCCAAGCTGTTTCGGCCGACTCTGAAGCAGTCTGTGGTGTGCTGGCCTTCCCCTTCCCTCGAGAACACATCTATACTGCCTCCTAGAGACAAGACAGAAATGGCAAGCAAACATTTAGCCATGTAATTAATCTGCAACAGTCACAATCTCTTGAACTCTGCCATTTATGATTGCACATAATAAAAAACACTCACCATTTCTTGAAGTTGGAGTATCACCAAAACCATGTGTTTTGAAACCTGAGGATGGAAAAGCCCAGAAAGGGACCATAAAATGAAAAGACAAATGAAGATAAAGAAAAAAACACGGGCAATACAGTGATAAAAGTAATTTTCAGTAATTTTACCGTCATTAAGAGGGGAGAAAATATCCAGGTTTAGGCTGTTCCGACCAATGCCGCTAAATTTCTCCATATTCGGCAGCTGGTCTTGGCTGTGCTGACCCTCCGCTTCACGGGTGAACACCTCACCAGCAGTACCTACAAAGATAAAACATTCAGTACCTATAAAACTATAAACAGAGCTTTAAATGATAACCGACCTAACCAAATATGACTGAATAAGGAATAAAACCTTCTATAGCTATAAAAAGGAAGGAGGACCTGTGACTTGGGCTTGTCCATCACCAGGAAATTCAGTGCCAGGCACACTGGGTGGGACTGTAGATGTTGGAGTGGAGGGTCCCATCTGCTGACCGCCCAGTTTTACTGAGATCCTCTTATTTGATTGAGAAGACTTGCTGGATGTTTTAGTGGACTGTGGAAACAGGGCTGGTTTTTCATATCAACTATAACCAGAGTCAGTTCAATAATCTTGAATGGTTCAGTGTAGGGGCAGCATATTATTTATTTTTTTAAAAAACCATCAGATGTTACAAAAATTGTAAAATAAATAAATTAAAAAAAATTATAATAAAAATCATAATACATAAAATGTAAGAAATTAATGAAATTATTTCATATAAAATGCATCTTACTGCATCTTTAATCATAATTTAAATAACTAATTATTCCTAGAACCTATTTTTAAAACTATATCAGATATTACAAAATAATATTACAAATATTAAATACAAATATTAACAAAAATAGAATAATTAAATATTACATTAATTACAAAACTGTATTAAATTCAAAGTAATTAAATAAAATGAATTCCATATGAAACACACTGCATGTTACATACCAATCAATTAAAATCTATTCTCAATCCGGACATTTTGAATAATTAGCTTAAAACTTAATTAACTATTAAATTCAATTAAATAATTAACTATTCTTAGAATAGATTTTTCAAACTGTATCAGATGTTACTAAAACATTTAAAATAAGTAAATAAATACACACATACATAAAATGTAAGAAAATAACACAATTTAAAATAAAAAGAAATTTAAATAAAAATAAAACAATTAAAATGTAAATAATTAAAACTAATAAAATAACATCCCTAATGTCATATAAAATGCACTGCATGTTACATGCTTTAATCAATTACAATATATTCTCAGAATTTTTAAGCTTGCACGATATTTTCTGTCCCCACATTTGATGGTGATATTGAGATGAGTCAGTTCAACATAAACAAAACACAACCTCACATGAAACCGAGGGTGGTTCTGTAGAAATAAGTCTATGTACACATAACAGACACAACTGTACCTTTAACTTAGAGGTGGAGTTCTGGAAGCGAATGCAGGTCACTGACGTCTTGTGAGCCGTGGTGATTTTGACCGGCGAGCTGAGGTTTCTCAAATCGTACATATAAATTCTACCCTGTGTTGATCCCACAACCAGTCCAGCTCCATCTGGAGTAAAATCAATGGCTGTGAGTGGAGACTCCACCTGCTTATTACGAAACACCCTGTGGGGACAAGCACACACATTAAACTGATTAACAAAACAGCTTCGAAATCAAACTCCAAACTGCATATTAAATCTGATGTTTTCTCTTACATTTTGCTGGAGGTGTCATAACAGACAATCTTCTTATCAAGGCCCACAGTGATGAAGAGCAAATCATTGGCCGGAGAGAAGGCCAGCCCTGAACACGGGGCTTTATGCGCCCCTTCGAACAAGTGCAGCTCCTTTTGAGTGTTAGCATCCCAGAGTGCCACAGAGCCACTGTCAGATACCGTGCCCAGCAGAGACCTCTTCACCAGCGAGTACCTCAGATCATGAATGGGCTGAAGAGAGACCACATATTGTATTTTATATTAGGGCTACATGATTAAAATTATAAATGCTATTATTATTATTATATTTATTATTTTGTTAATAATCATAATACTACTAATAATAATAATCACAATTATAACTATAATAATAAAAAATATTATTTAATACATTATAGATTTAATGTTATTTATTATAATTTTATTTATTATTTTTAAATAGTCCTACAAACAAACAAGGCTAACCAGTAGTAATCACATTTTAAACTGCAATTTTTATCAAAAAAAAAAAAAAAATTAAATTATACAAGAAATTTTATACAAAAACTGAACTGTGGACAATAGTTCTCTCACTTTTATTTTGCATGGATAAAGATGTCAAACTCACCACATTTGGCCCATGGCCGAAGGGTTTGCTGGACAGGTTGGTTGTGATACTGTGGAGGATGATATCTCCACTAGTGGAGCCAGATGCTATGTAGCTATCGCCTCCGTTAAAAGACACACATGTCACTTCCTCCTTGTGGTCCTATACAGAAAGAGAAAATAGAAATGGATTAGCATGTAGATGTCTGTTTTGTATATGATCTAAACCTTCCACTGAGTGTCCTTTAAACTTTCCAAACATATGTTTGTTACTGTGCGATACCTTAAGGCTTCGGTGCAACCTTTTTGTCTTTAGGTCCCAGATATTAACCGTGTTATCCAGTCCTCCACTGACCAGGAACTGTGACGTGGAGTTCAGACTGACACGGGTTTGCTTTTTCTACAAACAAAAGTCCATTATAAGACATACATAACCTAGATATATTTAGATAGGATAGAAGATATCAAGGTCCTCAGCTCACCCCTTCACCCAGCTCCATCACAGGAACTGGAGATGACTTGAGACTGGACACCACCAGCTTGTCTCCTATACTGCTGGCACTGACCAGGTACTGATCTGAACGCTGTCAAGGCAAACACCTTTCCATCTATGAAATATTAAATATACACCATGTTTGTCCATCTCAGGGGGGTTCCATGTTTTAGATGCCATGGACCCCTAAATATCATTCTCATTTGAGGGACCCCATCCTAAAATTTAAAAGGCAGCTTTGCATTTTCATGTATAAAGACAAATTAAAATAATTTAAATTGATATACTATGCACATTTAAAATATTATTTGGAAAAAAATTTAGTTTCTATTAAGTGACATTAAGCTTGTACTATGTATTATTCATTTAGTATTTCTTTTAATCTCATTTTTGTTATTTATTTAATTAAATATAAATGTTTTTTTTTATTTATGAACTGCCTTTGTTTTTAATTTTGTACAGTTCTCTGAGGTCACATAACGTTATCAAGATTTTTAAATCAAAAAACATTGTAATTTAGAAGTAACAAGTTATTTTCTGTCCTGAACTGACACGGCGGATTGTAGACTCAGAAGTAAACGCCCACTGCTATAATTGGCTAACAGTTGTGTTTGTTTGATAGGGTACATTCCTCACTGATGGACACTGCTGTGATGTTGTATAAATAACTCAATACATATCAAACGATCTGTAAGAAGAGACAAAGCATACTTCATTAAAAATAAAGTTCATCCTCTCTTTCCTAATGTTGGGATCAGAAGGAAGGCAACGCAAACACTGTTTTTCCACAAATTGGCACTGCACAGCTGCTTCTTGTATTCAGAGCCATCTTTATCATTTGGTATCTGCATAGACCTGTACGTTCACCTCTCTCGTAAACACTACATGCACGGATCGGTGGGCAGGGCTAAACAAGTAGTGACGTCGAAGCAGGTGTTGATCATCTTCTGCGGAGGCGGTGCTTATCCCACACTATTACATCATAGAGTAGAACATTCCAAAAGCTGTCGTTTTGGCAGACTGCCTTCAATATAAGCTGTTTTTAGACTAACGACAAAATTTTGAGTTCTGAAACTTACAGGATGTTTTTATAGTATGACCTCTAATGTCAAAAGATCAAGGGAATTTTAGTTTCTCAGTTCATGACCCCTTTAAAACTATCTATTTATTTCAGTACAATTTTTATTAATTTACTTCTTTAAACACAATTACAATAATACAATTTTATTATTTTAAAATAACATATAATATTCTTATTTATATCTTATTTTATTATTATTTATTTATTTTTACACTGTTTTTCAACACTTTTCTCCAGAGTCAGAGACATGCGAATGATGCTCAGAATCCTGATGGAAATGGTTTAGAGACAGTGATAGAGGATACTGCTGCTGCTCCAGCACACTTGAGCCACTGGATGAGTGGCACTGTGAGGGTTGAACTGCTCCACCACAGTCATGGAGGTCGAGTCCCAGATCTTCAGGCAGTCACCTGACGACACCAGCCGCGTGACGTCCTCCATAGCAACGGCTGAAAGGACACAAAAGACGGACAGCTGTCAGGTGCGCGACCTACTACTGACGAGAATCCCGAATGCTTGTGCAGGAATAATAGATACAAATAATTGTATATTATCGCACTTTGAAACATTATTGTAACTTTTATCATTACCAATTAATGAAACATTTTGTAGAGCCACCAATTTCTCTTTACATGGTGTTATTCGTAGTCTGAATTTACAAAATATCCTCAGTGAGTGACTAAGTTACATGCAAGTTAGCCAACAAGCAATCTTCTTTAACTTTAGAGCATAATCAATTCAGTAACATAAAAGCTACTTTAACCGCTATTTCTGATCAAAAACATTTGGAATACATCCGTAACCCTCGTTAAAAGACTTTTACTCTCCAATTCGCACTTATTTGTTGCTGTTCGTGATGTTGTGCTAATTGTTTCTGCATTCATCAGCTGATTAGCAACAGCTAGCTACTTACCCTTGGTGTAGACTATAAAAGTGCGGAAAAATTGAAGGATATGCTGGTAAAAACTTCACAATACATTCACGGTGGCTGAAAAAATGAGTCGTTTTATTTGAAAGTTAAACTTTGTCATATCAATAAAGTTTGAACATCCGTGGCTCCAGTAAGGAACCGCCACTACGGCGCACCGCTGGGCTCAAAAACAGGAAACGTTCGGAATTACAGCAACGCCGGTGCGGTGCGGTGCGGGGAGGGTAGTGCGTTTATGTGTCAAAGTTTGTATTAAGAAGCACGAATGTGAAGAAATATGCGTTCAGATGTTTTTGTAAATTCAAGTAAACAAGAGTTATTTTGTAATAAGTCCAACAGAAAACTGACTAGAAGACTTTAATGCAGTGCACGTTCGGATTTATTTAAGGAAAGACAAAGAAAAACAAAATCACTCCTGAGAGGTAATTTAATGTTTTTGAGTGGTATTAAAATGAGAAAAAATATAAACTAATCAGTCTATGACAATATTGCATTAAAATGATCCTATACATTCATAGTGCCCATATAAAGGATACTTAAGACTTTAATATAGCAGCATATTTATTTAACATTATAAGATTCATTTTGAAAAATCAGAATACAAGGCAGGGTACATGACTTTGCATAGTGATAATATAGATAAATATACAGCAAGGGCTCAGAAGTGCTTCACATATTAACCTTTATCAAATTATCAAAGTTTCTAAAGCGCCAAAAACTGGCACAGTTCATGCTGTCCAGCTGCAGGGCCTTCCCGCCGTCACTGTGGCAGAGGTACAAGGACTTTGACGTAGTTCATGGGAAATAAGCCAGCCTCCCCTCTGATCATACCCTCAAACCAGTTCTCATCAATCTGGCTGGTCAGAATGATGATGTCGCCCTCCTTAAAGCCCAGCTCTCCCTGGTTTTCTGGCTGGAAACTGTAAAGTGCCTGACAGCAAGGCTGGTCCAAGGGGGGGCCGCTATCATCTAGCACACA
>JAFVLL020035624.1:87828-122896 GCA_021397915.2 Tor tambroides | reverse complement strand
TTAACCTCTACGTACTTACATTTAAATTAATCATTTGACACAATGCACTTATTGTGTACATACATGTTTTTACATTGTACTTAAATTAAAACAAACACCTGCATGTAATTACATCTGTTGGTTACAGTGCCCTGTTGGTTACAGTGTTTACTTCCTTTTTATTTATATATATATATATATTTAAATGTTTCTTTATTTGTGAAAAATACTGTAATAGGATTACAGAATCAAGTAGTTGTCATCTAAAGTATAAGTAGGTTTATTTTACACATTTATCATTATCTATTTCAAATTTCTTAAATATTAGAATAAATAAAAATTATATATATCTGCTTTATATCGGCCTCTCTGCTCTCTAAGATATCGGCATTGGCTGTCAAAAAACAATATTGGTCGACCACTACTCGTATCCCACCTCAATAGTGTTTTGCAATACAATATGAACACAATAAGTACATTGTACTTATTTTTAAATGTAAGTACATAGTAGTTAAGGCCACCGAATATAAAGTGGGACCAAACCTGCCATAATTAATGTAAATAAATATGCACCATGATTGTACAACTCAGGGGATTTCCATCTTTTAGATGCCACGGACCCCTAAATATAATCTTCCTCATGCAAGGGACCCCATCCTACAATTTAAAAGGCAGCTATATATTTTCATTTTCAATTTAGAATAATTTAAATTGGAATATATGCGAATTTTAAATATTCAGTTTCTATTAAGTAACATTAAGTTTTCTGTTCTATTCACTATAATACAGTACTATGTCTTATTTAGTATTTCTTTTAATCTAATTTGTTATTTAATTCATTTAATATAAATGTATTTTATGTTTAAACCTAATTATCTATTTATTTCAATATAATTTTTATTAATTTACTTTTTAAACAATTACATTAATACAATTTTATCATTTTAATATAATATGCAATATAATTCTTATTTATTTATATATATTTTATTCTTATTTATTTATTTTAACACTGTTTTTCGACACCTTTCTCCAGAGTCAGAGAAACTGCACACTTCGTTTTGGTAAACATGGATGACCTTGGGAATATCTCTTCTAAAAGATGATACACACACATTATTAAGTCATATGTATATCATATATATGCATACTGGCATCCCTGTGAGACATGTGAAAGATGCTCAGAATCCTAATGGAAATGGGTTAGAGTGATTTGACAGTGCTAGAGGATACTGCTGCTGCTCCAGCACACTTGAGCCACTGGATGCGTGGCACTGTGAGGGTTGAACTGCTCCAGCACCGTCATGGAGTTCGAGTCCCAGATCTTCAGACAGTCACCTGACGACACCAGCCGCGTGACGTCCTCCATAGCAACGGCTGCCAGGAGACAAAAGATGGACAGCTGTCAGGCGCACGACCCACTGTTTTCCACTATTGACAAGAATCCTGAATAACAGTTACAAATAATCGTATAATATTGCACTTTAAGGCATTATTATATCACTTTTATGATTAGCAATTAATGAATCATTTTGAATAGCCACCAATTTATATTTACATGGTGTTATTCGTAGTCTGAATTATGCCTTTACAACTCTTAAAATATCCTTAGTGACTTGGACCAAGTTACATGCAAGTTAGCCTACAAGCAATGCAGCTAATTCATACAATCTTCTTTAACTTCAGAGCATAATCAAATTCTGTCACATAAAAGCTACTTTAACCGCTAATTCTGATCAGTAACATTTGGAATAAATCTGTAACCCTCGTTTAAAGACTTTTACACTCTAATTCGCACTTATTTGTTGCTGTTCGTGATGTTGTGCTAATAGTTTCTGCATTCATCAGCTGATTAGCAACAGCTAGCTACTTACCCTTGGTTTAGATTATAAAAGTGCGGAAAAACTGAAGGATATGCTGGTAAAAAAAAGTTCACAATATATCCACGCTGGTTGAACATATGAGTCCTTTTATTTGAAAGTAAAACTTTGTCATGTCAATAAAGTTTGAACATCCGTGGCTCCAGTAAGGAACCGCCACTACGGCGCGCCGCTGGGCTCAAAACAAGGAAGTGTTCTGAATTACAGCAATGCTAGTGTGGGGAGGGCAAATACAAGTCATTGCGTTTATGTGTCAAAGTTTGCATTAATAAAAACGTTGGATAAGGAATATGCGTTCAAATGCGTTTGTAGTGCTGTTAAATTCAAGTAAATAAAAGGTATTTTGCAATAAGACCAAGAGAACACTGGCTAGAAGATGTTAATGCAGTGCACGTTCGGATTTAAGGAAAGACAAAGAAAAAACAAAATCACTCCTGAGAAGTAATTTAATGTTTTTGAGTGCCATTAAAAAAAAGAAAAATAACTAATCAGTGTATGACCATATTGCATTAAAATTATCATGTGACCCTGGACCACAAAACCAGTCATAAAGGTCCATTAAAAAAAAAAAAAAAAAATATTAAATTTGAGATTTATACATTATCTGAAAGCTGAATAAATCAGCTTTCCATTAATGTATGGTTAATGTAATATTTGAAAATCTGAGGGTGCAAAAAAATCTAAATATTGAGAAAATCGCCTTTAAAGTTGTCCAAATGAAGTTCTTAGCAATGCATATTACTAATCAAAAATTAATTTTGATATATTTACGGTAAGAAATATACAAAATATCTTCATGGAACATGATCTTTACTTAATATCCTAATGATTTTTGGCAGAAAAGAAAAATCGATAATTTTGACCCATACAATGTGTTGTTGGCTATTGCTACAAATATACCTGTGTTACTTATGACTGCTTTTGTGGTCCAGGCTTACATATACATTCATAGTGCACATATAAGATAAAGGATACTTAAGACTTTAATATAGCAGCGTATTTATTTAACATTATAAGATTCATAAAAAATAATCAGATAAGGAATACTAGGGCAGGATACATGATTTTGCATAGTGATAATATAGATAAATACAAAGCAAGGGCTCAGAAGTGCTTCACATATTAACCTTTATCAAATTATCAAAGTTTCTGAATCTCCAAAAACTGGCACAGTTCATGTTGTCCAGCTGCAGGGCCTTCCCGCCGTCACTATGGCAGAGGTACAAAGACTTTGACGTAGTTCATGGGAAATAAGCCAGCCTCCCCTCTGATCATACCCTCACACCAGTTCTCATCAATCTGGCTGGTCAGAATGATGATGTCTCCCTCTTTAAAGCCCAGCTCTCCCTGGTTTTCTGGCTGGAAACTGTAAAGTGCCTGACAGCAAGGCTGGTCCAAGGGGGGGCCGCTATCATCTAGCACACAAGAAGAAAAATACATTTTATTTATACAGCTTTTTTCCTAGGTTAAGGTCACTTTTAAGAAAACTTACTGTTGCTGGTTGGCTTGTCTGTTGTTTGAGCTTTAATGGTGACTTTGTCAGGAGGGTGAACCACAACCGGTGCATCTGGTAAAGAAAGATTGAAAGACATTAGTAGCAAAGCCAGCTGGGGTACTTCCAGCTACCTTATAAAATAGCTGAGAGTTTGTGTATCACATTTAAAATGACTTACAGTTTTCACTCAAAGCTTCAGTAATCTCAGTATCTGTGGTACATAATACAGCATTTCAGCTAGCAGAGAATTCAGAAACTCTTTGTAAACAGTTTCTGTTTAATGAAATCAAATGACTTAATATCACACCTGATGACTGACCAGATGAGCATGTGGAAAATCCATAAGTATCTGTGTAGCACACTGTGCTCGCAACTGATTTAGGTGCAAATTCCCTTTTGGGTTGATTGCATGCGTCTGTTATCCTATATAAAGTGAAAAATAAGCAGGCACATTAAATGAAACCAAGGTAAGAATAGAAAATAAGTACAGCTGAAATCATAACTCTAACCTGCTCTGCAAACTACTCCTGAGATTTTCTAGAATCTGGTATGACTGGCGGTGGTAGTCCATTACTGCTTCTAAAAGCCCTGCGAGGTGTTGCATCCGTTGTACCTAAAACAAAAATGTCAAACAATCAAACAATTTATTTATGTCTAAAAAAAAATGTTAAAAAATGTAAACTAATAAGCAAAAACAAATAATAAAATTATATATATGAATATACACACTAACTTACATCTCTCTCTAGGAGATTAAACATGCTTCTCTCAGCCAGGTCTTTGGATTCTTCAAACTTTTCGAATGCTTTCTTAATTTCGGAGTCTGCAATCTTTCCTTTACGCCTTTTCTTGTAATCAAAATCTAGACGGCGACCTTCAAGTTTTCTCAGATGATACTGATAACCAGAAAAAGAAGAAAAGCTATGTTTATGTCTTCATTCACAACAAAATGCATGCTATTTTCACTTTAAATGCTCAGAATACATTTAAAATCCTACAATCACAACATTACACTAATGATTTCACGCTGAGGATTAAATGCAAAATGACAGATAATCTGAACATTAGTAAATCTGGTTTTATCAACAAAATCAGAGTATATCAAAGCCATTTACTCCATACAGACTGACCGCTATTTCCTTTAGCTCTTTGTGCTGCAGGGACTGCAGAGGATCAATGAAGGTTCGCTTCACTCGGACATCCATGCAGTCTTTTGCCTGGGCTACTTGTTTCAACGCCTCTCCCATTTCAAGCAGCGCAAAACCTATAATTGTAGTAAAACTCAAAACTGGTCTTTTGACATTTTTAAAGCAGTACAAAATACTCATTGTGTTTCATTTGTCTTAAACATACCAAAACCAGACTCAACTCCAAGCTCATTGCCATAGCGCAGCATGCAATCTCCCAGAATGCCCTCTGTCTGAGGATATCCCACAGACTTCACCTGCCCACGGATTTTGGACACTGTACTGAGCATGCTGAGCTTTGCTCTGTATGCTTGAAGAACAAAAAAGAAAAAGAGAATCAATGAAATATAACAACAAATAATTAAATATTGTAACAAATATTATAATATATCTTAGATAATACACAATTATAATAAATAGCATATCTTATAATAAGTAAATATTATTCAATATAATACCTGGGTTTGGCTGAAGATATCCTATAGTTTTTGGAACAAGGTCGAGAATCAGTTTGTGGGTAATATCAGTTTTCTACAATAAAACAATCAATAAAAAAGACTTTTTGATGCATTGAGATCTTTAAAAATTTCTTATCTCTTTTTCTTTATTTGGCTGAGATTGATATTTATACCCTCTCCATGTTGAGGAATTCCTCATCCAGTTTTGTTCCTTCAACTCCATTGATCTTTTCCTTTAGCAACTGTAAGGATAATCAAAGAGGAAAAAATAATATCACTTATTGTTGAGTGGCTTGACAAAAAAGTTTATGTAATAAGTTGATCTGATTCAACATACAGTTCAAATGAACATTTGACTATTTTGACAAATTATATTCTTCATAAGATATACAATATTAAGGGCAATACGGAAAGTGATCATAATTACCTTAATTGTTTAATTGAAATCTTACACTGATATGATAATGAGTGGCTGATCCGATCACAACACAATCCAATGTCTACAACATTTCCAAACAAAACCCGGAAATCCACATGCCTCGCCATTTTTAACACATTGTGATGACTGAGCATCTGTTTCCTGCGGTCATAAGCCAAACTGTTTATGAAGGTCAGTCGTTTGGCCAATGCGTCCAAAACACTAAGAGGATTCAAACCGCCATGAATGAATTGAAAGAATGTGACCTTGGAAACTTTTTAATAAACATACTTTGGTGGCTTGGGGACCTAGAAACTTTCACTAATACAAAACCTCCAGGAGTCAATGACCAAGCTTTATTATAAATTCCAAGAGATTTTATTATCCACAATAAACTTGATATGAAGAAAAACAATAGCAGATAGTAAGTGGACTTTGGATCCAAGAAACAGGCAACACCCATGTTTCCCAAGTTCATGTGTCTCACGTAGTTTTCGTTTTAGCACAATCAGCCTTCAAACCTCTGCAGTAACTCAACACTTATTCAGAAACACAAGGTGAGAAGGACATGTCTGATTACATAATTTGGGTGCTGAGAAGCACAGTTCTAGTGTGGATCTACAGCACTTAAACCTTTACTTTTTAAACAATTTACACATAATCTAATGCCCTGTGTTTTTTTTTTTAGATTGGCAATTCATCATTAACTGGGCCACCATATCAGGTCACACACGGTTGGCTGCAGTTGCTCTAGATCTGGCCAACAGAGAAAGATTGCAATGAAGTGAGGAAAAGTCTGACTAATGCCCGAGAATCGGTTCTTTTGAACACTTCGTTTCAAAGAATCGGTTCAAAGAAACAGATTCGGCGATTCTTTACGTAATGAGGTAATTGCGTCATCGCGTGGTTCATGTCACGGCACATATCGCCAACATTTGAACTATATAATTTTAAGGGTGTTGCAATTTAAAATATATCGCGGTTTGTTGCTGCCATTCAGTTTATTTAATTTACAAAAGAAATATAATTTACTTTATAGTTTACAAAACTTTACATCTCTGAAAAAGTTTTGTATTTTTTAATAAAATGCACTTCTTTAAAGCCAGCTGTTTTGTATGTGTCAAGTAGTAAAAAATATTTTGTACATTTTCTCTCTTCTCGATACAGTTCTTGGTTCAATGAATCGATGAGTTGTTCACTTGAGAACCACCCGGACCGATTCACCATTTTGTTCAACTGATTCACTGAAAAGATTCGACTCAAAAGAACCGTTTATTCCCGAATCCGCACATTGCCATTACAACATCCACGCACCCAACAAACGCAGTATGTCACAAAAGTAAAACAACTCTTTAAAAGGGCGATTTAAAGCGCAGTTATGTTTATGTACTGTTAGTAGGCTATCATTTTAGAGAAATGACTCGATCACTTGAAATAAATCTTGTTTGCATTGTCGCACAAAATCAAGCTTCGTATTACCTGACTTGCTTTGTGAAACTGTTTCTTCAGTCCGGCCACTGACATTCTTATCCGCGTTCGTCCTCAAATGTTTCACACGAACAATCGTGTCGGGATGGTTGAGTCTGTGTACTATCTCCACATTGCTCTCCACCCTCTTCCGTCCGTCGCAATGTATACTGTTATTTTGCACCTTGGGACATTGCCCAGATTTGATTGGTGGGGCTGTGCTGAGATCCTGCAGCTATGACGGTCCTAGAGGTCACTCATCGGTGCAGGCGAGTGTCTACTGCAACAATTTCACCAGAAGGTGATGCAGAGGACAGGGTTTGAAGATGTAGGGCAGCGTTAGCCTACATAAAGACTTATATTCTGAAAGTTTCCATAAATAACTAGCCTATAGGAAAGACCGGGGCTAGTTATCACGTTTTCTACTCCAGGATTTTTTTTTTTCTCTGGATGTTTTTTGAAAGTCAGTTCCTGTATAGGCACATATGTTAAAGTCTTGAATACAAATTAGCTTCTGTACATTAAAGATACAGTTTATTGAATACAAAATGACCAATAGTGGGGCATGTTGTCACAAAGTAAGTTGTCACAATTGGCATTAAGCAGCACATAATGGTATTTTCAGCTAAATTTAAGCTGTAAAAAAGTATGAAACACAAAACGGTATTTAAACAGCACAAATGTAAATGATAATGTACAAAAACAGTTTTCATCTAAAAAAATATTGTAATTATTAAATTTATATCATACACTACCAAGTCATTAAACATTTTTACATATATTCAAAGTCTCTTACTCTCACCAAGGTTGCATTTATTTAATAATTAAAAAAAAAAAAAAAATAACAGCTGAAAAAGCAATATTGTGAAATTTACAGTTTAAAATAAATCTTTTCTATTCAAATATATTTTAAAATGTAATTAGTTCCTGTAATGGCAAAGCTGAATTTTAAGCAGCCATCAGCAAGGATGTACTAAATTGTGCAAAAGTGACAGTATAGACGTTTATAATGTTACAAAAGATTTCTATTTCAATGCTGTTCTTTTGAACTTTCTATTCATCAAAGAATCCTGAAAAAAATCCATAAATCCACAGTTTTCAACATCGATAAAACATGTGAAAACTTGCCCCCCTCTGACATTTATGAAAATATCCTTGTCCTGAAAACACAATTCAATTGCATTCAGTTGTTTACCCAACAACTACAGCAAAAATATGATAGCATTGGATTTGAGCAGATTCATTCATAATGTTTGAGTGTTGAATCAGTAAACACATGCTGTTGAAGTATTTATTGAGAAAACAAGGTTTCAGTCTCTTTCAGTAATTCTCAATAAGCAGTGAGTGGTTGTCTGGGACTGTTGCCAGCAGAATACAACTAATGTTTTCCAAGAGAAGTCTTTGCTGCTCTTTATAACCTCCTCTTCATTCTAAATATAATCCATATCTACTTGTATCTTGAATGCAAATATCACATCTAAATTAATACACCAATGAGTTATTAGTATTTGATCATAAACTCTCTTCATAATCGGTGTATTTCTTCAGAAACTGGATGGCAGGGTCTTGATTGCATCTCATGGCCTCCTGTAAGGCCGTGTTTCCCCACCTGCGAACATCAACATGGCACATTAATCCTGTTGGCTGGTATATACTGTTACTTGTGTAGTAATAGTCATATCATACATGACTTTGATAAAGTTACCTGTCCTTGAGTGTGCAGTTTGCACCTGCGTTCTCCACCAGGAACTTGATGACATCCAGACGGCCCTCAGAGGCTGCGACGTGCAGCGCTGACCGTCCATCATAATCCACAGCATTCACATCTGCTCCTGACAGAAGGTACCTATAAAAGAGGAATTAACTCTGGTTTCATTGTTTTCAGTATAATTCACCATGCAGGTTTAGAGGTCATTTATAGACAGATGGAAAACAAGCTTAATTCAGATGCTATGAATGATATTTTGGCAATCAAAATTAATTATATTTTGCATAAAGAAAACTATAAATAATTGTCATTTCTTTGATTTTTTTTTGTGTAAATTTAAATTAAACAAACATTAAAGGCAGAGCAAGAAATATTACCATACTATCTAAATACTTTATACTGTTTGAATATAATTATATTATTTAATACAAATTATAACTCTCTCTCTCTCTCTCTCTCTATATATATATTCTTATATTACTTAAATGTATAAGATTTTTTTTTTAAATTATGTTAATATATAATTTTTAATATAATATTTGTATCTAATATTTTTTAAATATAATACTTGTGTCTGAGGTCTATATGTTATTATAGACATCCTACCTGCGCAGAGATACTATGTCCCCTCTGTAAGCAGCCAAAAGTACATTCATAATTTGGTATCCCTGTAATTCAAGAAAGAAATAGCATCAAGAATTGTACATGCATTTAATATATATTATATAAAAGATTAATCAGACCTCTGACTCCACTTTCCACTGCCTGTAACACAGCACCTGTCTGAATGGAGTCCTAATGTCAAAACTGTGCAGCTGGAAGGTTGAAACCAGCTCCTTTGACAAAACAGACAATTATTATATAATATAATTTTTAGGCTCTAGGTTTGTCAGATTGCTAGCCAGAAGCAGGTGGTACCAGGGGGAGGGGCATTCTTCTACTAGAGAGTATATGATTGGACATAAACGTATAGTACAGGATAAGTCATTAATCTTTTTGGTCTGACAATGCAAATTTTAAATGCGCTTGTTTTCTAAAAGTTCATTTTTATCTAAATGAAAGAGTGCACTAGCATTTAGACAATCTAAGCTAAGGAACATGGACTAAAAGCCACAAAACTCCAATTTTGATTTAGTACTGAAGTATATTGATCCGTTTCCATACCTCACAGAAATGGACACCCCTCCATGAATTTCCATTGCAGTCCAGTCCAGGAGACCAGCACATGAGTCCCAGAACTCCAGGAACCACGATCAGCACGACACCAGACTGACTGGACTTAGCAGGAACAGATGTCTGCATTGTAGAATGATATTGAAAACAATGATATTATCCAGCCTAAATTATTCTGCTTTAAATCCTCGTGCACATTTAAAATGGGTACATCTGCATTATTATCCAGGAATTACTGAGACAATAAAGCATTCTGGACTGTGTCCATTAGAGGGCAGTAGGAGAATACATAATTCTTTCAGACATTGTTAATTCATGGATGCATCCACTTCTATTCATTACTGACGATTGTTACCATTATTGCTAATTAACGTTGCAGGGCAGAGGCCATTTTAATTAGTTACATGAAAGTGGGAGCAAATTTAATTGCTTCAAAAATCCTGTTCGAGATGTGGGAGTGAATTTAAACTGAAGATTTGTGGAAATTAAACACAACTGATGTTAAACCTGCAATATATCACACTAATATTATTCATTATTTACCAGCTTAGTCACAAACTCACCTTGAAGTGAAACATTCTGGAATAATCATTCATTCCAGCCACCTGCATCACGGAAAGCGTGCTGCGGACGGCGTGGGGTGACATCACTTGGTCACCTGACAGGGGGCACAGTCCCCCGTTAGCTAGGGTTGCAGCCAGTGCAGCGCCAGACTCACAGGTGACTTCTGTCGATAAACACTGAGACGTATGCGAAATGAAAATTCAATCATGCATTCTTTCTTATCGAGAATATAATACATAAAGCTGAATACCTGCAACAGTAAATCCAGCGTAGAATTGATCCCCACACCTTCTGGAAAGCACTGGAATGATTTAGTTATCAAAAACAGATGAGTTTAAAAGACCCTTTGTGATGTGGAAACAAAATTGATCTTTAAGGGAATTATCCTGGACGTACTTTCTTCTCTTGTAAGTAAAATGAAAGCGCGTGGAGATGGATGATGTCTTTTCGCAGGTTTTGATAACTGCAACGGCAGTGATGACAGTTATTAACACTAACAAATAAACATTGAATAGCACAGAAAAAAATCTATTTCTCATGTAAATACCTGGTGCAGTTTAGGTTTGCATGCTCCTTGTTGCACAGTCTTCTGATGATATTCAAAACCTGTGTTAGAATGGTTTGTTTTAAGATTGCTTTTATGCCTTATTTTTCGTCAAATGTAGCTGGTTAATGTAAAATTTAAGCTTACAGACTCATACTTTTCTTCTTCATCAGTGACTGGTCTGGTTGCCAGCTGTTTTATGACAAAAATAGTCAATAAAGTGCATTTTTATTTTTGCATTTTTAAACAAGAAACATTGTTACCTGTAATAAAGAAGTGCAGATAATGGCTCCTGTCTCAACCAGCGGACTATGAGGCACACCTGCAAACAAGTTTGCTGTTTTTAAGCATTGCTAAGCCAAAAGTCTTTGGCTGTTCTTGAGTTCAAAACTGAACATAAATCAAAGAATGAACTGACTGAACTTACCTTGCTTGGTCAGAGTAAACGGAGACTCATATTTGGAATATTCCTCCATTCCTACAAATCTGTGCACATAGTCGGATCCTTGCTGGTCCACCGCTAAACCATATATGAGAGGCCAAGAAATCTCTCCCAGAATGCAAGGTTCAGCCCAGTCTCCAAAGGAAAGTCTAGAGCCCAAAAAACAACAGCATCTCATTAAAATTCAACAAGCAAACGGAATTGATCATTTGGAAATAATATTCAATTTGAGTATTAAAAAAAGAATTACAATTGTTATTGTAGTACCTTTTTAAAATTTTGTATATAATATAATATAATAACAATCAAATATAGCTTAACATTCACTTTTAATTATAGCTTTGTTTAAGATACATTCAACCAAGTTAAGATCTCAGTTACAGTAAAAACTGAAATATTGTGAAATATTATTACAATTTAAAAGAACTATTTTAATATATTTAAAAATGTAATTTATTCCTATGATGGCAAAACTGAATTTTCATTCTAATATGCTGATTTAGTGCTCAAAAAAACATTTCTTAAAATTAAGAGGAAATAAGACAAATATATGTACATTTTTCTTCTATTTTTATTGTTATATTTTCTTTTTATATATTTTTGCTTAACATATGTCGTCATGTTTTCACAAAAAAATGTTTGAGATTAAACAATAATTGCCAGACGCCCCGCAGTGCCACTGTGGACCCCCTAAGGGATGCAAAGACCCCCTGTTGAAGACCTCTTATCAAATCAATTGAATTGGACTGTTGTGTGGTACCTCTGTCCATCCACGGTACACACTGAAATGCCCCATTTTGTGGCGCTCTCTCTTACATCTTCTTTCTCCTGTTCAGAAATGCACAGGAAATGAGTCACATTGTGATTATTTTTCATGAAACAATCAATTAGAAAATAACCTGTGCTACTTTAAGGCTTCTTCGCATGTCTTTTTCACTAGACTGTTATATAAAAAGAAGAACAACAGCAGCAGCGGAAACGGATTTGACGCACCTTCACAGAGGAGAGTTGTTTGCATTTAATAAACAGCTTTTGTGTTTCCTCTGTGAATGTAGAGAAATCTGGAATGACAAATCTTCCCTGCAATGCCTTCAGGATGAAAGATACAAAGCCAGTCACGCACCTGCAAGATGTTCACAAAATAAGCATATTAGAAGCATAATAGATTAGGGGTGTTTAGTATTTATATTTAAGATGCTTTAAATTCGACTGTTGGTATCAAGATTCTGTCTGGCCTGTGAAAAGTGCTCCTGTCAACAGTTCCATCTGCTTCCTGTAATTTCCGCATCAGGCTGTAACAGTCTTTAATCCGTGGGTCTGTTCGGATGATTCCTGAGCTCCACAGGGCCTGCCAAAATACAGACAGATATGGCATCCTGCACTATTGAATATTAGCCAATATTAAAGCAATAGTTCACCCAAAAATGAAAAATTGCTGAAAATGTATTCACCCTCCGGCCATCCAAGATGTAGATAATTTTGTTTCTTCACCGGAACAGATTTAGAGAAATTTATTATTACACCACTTGCTCACCAGTGGATCCTCTGGAGTGAATGGGTGCCGTCAGAATGAGAGTCCAACCAGCTGATAAAAACATCACATTGATCCACAAGTAATCCACATGACTCCAGTCCATCAATTAACGTCTTGTGGAGCGAAAAGCTGAATGTTCATAATAAACATCAAGACAAAGACATTTTGCTTCCGGCTAAAATACTACCTATCCATAACATTGCTTTCTCCAGTGAAAAAGTCCTCTCAAATCAGGAGAGAAATATGCACAGATCAATCACCATTTACAAGCAAAAATAGTTCAAAACAGTTCTAAACAAATATGTCATTTTTGATGTGAGATGTCAACAGAGAAGGAACTTTTAAAGCTGGAGGAAGTTCTGTTATGGATTATGGACTCATATTTTGGCCGAAAGCAGTTTAAAGTTAAAACACCTCTCAGACGGACACACAGCTTGTCACTTCACAAGACGTTAACTGATGCACTGGAGTCATGTGGATTATTGTGATGTTTTTATCAGCTGTTTGGACTCTCATTCTGACGGCACCCATTCACTGGTGAGCAAGTGATGTACTGCTACATTTCTCCAAAGCTGTTCCGATGAAGAAACAAACTCATCTACATCTCAGATGGCCTGAGGGTGAGTACATTTTTGGCAAATTTGAATTTTCAGGTGAATTATTTCTTTAAGTATGCTTTCTATGTACCTCAAAAAACTGACTGCAGTTGACTCTTCCCCCAGAGGCAAAACTATCAAAGAGCACATCAGCAGCCCTTTTAAAAAAACAATGTGTAGAGTAAGTAAGTATACCTATAGCTAGTAGCTCTTGAAGCAAGTTAAGCAAATGCTGCCTTGTGCATTTGAGACTCACACTTTTTTCTTAAAATGACCTTGATTCATCTCTGGGCGGCCCAAGTGTTGCCATGCTTGGCTGGCTTGGCTGGCATGAAGTTTGTCCTGCGCTGGTACTGTCAGTTTTGTGCCTCCATTGCTTATAAAAGATGGCATGCCTAGGGAAAAGAATAGGAATTTCATTAGAGCAGAAAATGAAAACTAGACTAGCATTTCCTGAAGAGAAAAAAAAACAGTTCTTACTAGACAACTAAATTTTATACACTACCATTCAAATGTCTGGACTCTGTTTTTGAAAGAAGTGCCACATGATACTTCAGAAATCATTCTAATATGTTAATTTTGTGTTCAAGAAACATTATTATTATCAGTGTTGAGAACAGTTCTGCTGCTTAATATTTTTGTGGAAACCATGATAGATTTCTTTTTAATATTCTTTGATAAAAAGACAGTCCACAGGACAGCATCTGTTTGAAATAGAAATCTTTTGTAATAAAGTAAACATCTTTACTGTCACTGAGTAAAAGTATTAATTTCTTTAAAAAAAAAATGCACTGACCCCAAACTTTTGAACAGTAGTGTACATAAAATATTCTATTGAAAAGTAGGGATTAAATTATATCATATATAATATTTTAGAAATTTATATTTTATATGTCTTTATAATATTTAACTAGATATGCTCATGTAATATAATGTCATATATATAATTTAAGGTACATTGAGATATTTTCATGATTAAGAGCTACACACAAAATCAACACATACACACTGTACAGTGTTAAGGTAACAATTAAATGCTTAAATATATGCAAGGCAGACAAGATCAATCACAATTCATTATGCTAACATGTATAAAAGTAGATCGATCACAATACTTTGCTGTAGAATCCCACATAGTATTCCAAAGTCAATCAAAAAGTGAATGAGAGATTTTCTGCAAAAGCTGAAATTATCTGCAAATAACATTTGAATGGAGTTCATACACTAAGCCCAATTATTTGCAGACATTTAGTACTTAAGGTTAGAGGTGTAGAACAAACCAACCAGAATGTTTTAGGAATATTAATACACTGCTGCCTCGTGAGAGCCGTCATAATTCGAACAAAAGGAAGCAAGAGTACAAAGCTACATAAAAGCAAAAGAGAATTAACAGGAGGTACAAACATGTGCCGCTGGAGATAAGTGCACATATTGTTTTATTTTGCTCTTTTACCTGTAGAGCCTGGAGAGACGTAATTGACTGGCCTCTGGGATGGAAAGGTATTTCTTGGCACAGGTTGTGGAATGTTCCCTGCAGCTTTTGTTTCCTAGTAACATTAAAAACATGTATTGAGAGCTTGGCTGTGCAAAATTACTATATATTGACTATTACATTTTAATTATATATATCATCGAGCAAACAGTCTGTGCATTATTTTTCGAGTGAGAACTAGCTTTTATGTGGACCTAGACATAATGATGCATGCTACGCCTGAATTAGCTTATCTTAGTGTTTTACACCTTTTGAAGCCTGATGAAATACAACATACAACATAATGCTGGTGCCAGACACGTCTTTGAAGTCTAACTAACTGCAGGTGTTTAGTGCTGTGGGGAAGCATATTGAGACATATTACTCTCTCATGTCAGCATGTGAGCTAACAAATGTTAGCCTCCAGCAGTAACAACGTCTGCAGGGCTGGGATTTTATTACAGGTGAAGTACATGCTAACTTATTGTCTTTGTACAGACATGCTACACTAAGCAGCAGAGACAATGTCTTTAATGTATTCAGGGTTTTATTTATTTTAAAGCAGAACAACAGGGTAATAGAAGTGAATGGGGATGATTTGTTATACCCTTGGGTGTACTTCAAACCTTAAAAGTGTATATTTTTAAAATATTTACTTGCAGATAATATGATATTAATGAAATAAAAGGCCATTTGCACCTTCATGAAAGTGCACATGTAAATTATCATTTTAATTGTGGAGTGTTATTTGATATGTTCTAAATTGCAACTTCATCATTACAAATGTGTAATTAAAAATCTATTTTAATACATGACATACAATTTTCAATAGAAATAACATTAGTTTACCATAAATGCTTCTCAGTTAACCATATTTCAAACACATAATGAAATTACTTATAAAGATGTCCTTATATCCTACTTAAGTGGGTTAAAAAGCACCTAATTCAGCTAATTAACTAAAAGTCCAAATGAATTAAAATTTTATCATTTAAATTTAAGTTATAAATTCAATTAAATAAAGTAAACTATAATACATTTTCAGTTAACATGCAATTAAGTGTCCTGACACATTAGATTCAGTTTTTATTTCTGTAACAATAACTCTTTTTAAGAGTAAGTTTTGTTCTTTCTTTTTTTTTTCTTTTTTTGCCACAAGGGTTAGGATATGCATGTTAACTTTTTTTAGTGTGATAAAATTGTTTTCTGTGCAAAGTTATTCAATTTTACATGACAATGCAACTCCATAAACATCTGTAAAAATTATTTGAATATAGTTACAGCTCAAGAATAAGAATAAGATGAATAAGAATTAATAGTGTGTTTATAAAAAAATGCTTTAAAAACCTTGGCCAAAAAGTAGACCGTAAGTGTCTCACTGCCTTTTTTTTTTTTTAAAGAAAAGGAGAAAAGAAAAGGAGAAAAAAGAGATGAGTCACATTATTTTTTTTTTGTGTGTGTGTGGTAATAAACAGTCTACCATTTAACTTGTATTGAACCTGAAAAAATCACAACATCTCTTTTGCAAATGTCAGCTGAATGGCCGAGTCTCATTTTAGACACATTACCACAGGTGCATTGAAATGTCCCTCACCTCCGTCTTTTTAATAATGCTGGTCATAGTTTTACGCCTCCAGGTTTGTTTTATATTTTATGCGTGGGTGTGGTTATGCAGGACTCAGCATGTACCTTAGATGCAGTAAACTTCACAGGGTCTGCGTTCCTGTTGGTGAGGGCATCTGTCATCTCTCCATTCTCTGAATGAGTGGGGGGTAAAGAATAAAACCCAGGATGAGAAAAATCCTCCTTTGCTGAATCTTGAGAGAGGTTTAAAGATTAAGATTAGTGCTTATTTGTGAGTGCAAGATTTAAAAAGGATTTTCGAAGTTGAAAACCACTAAGCATTGCCTCAGCAAAGAATGTATATGAGGCTATTTTAGAATCTAGGACACCGAGTTTCTTGCGAGTTTAAGACATTGTTTGTGTTGTGTTGTCCACTCGGTCCAAAACCTCAGCAAATCCCACACAATAACATTTTCTGAAAGCTAAAAGATACGAAACCATGCTGCTGTGGATAGGGGACGGAATGTAATCTGTCTATTTTTACTCTTCATCTTCCATCCAAAACAACAATAAATCTTAAAGGCATACAGTAGTTAACCAAAATGAAAATCATGTAATCCCAAACCTGTATGACTTTTATTCCACAGGACAAACACAAAAAGATATTTAGAAAATGTCTCTTTATTTTTTTGGTCTATACAATGAAAGTCCATGGCGTCCGGTGTTGTTTTGGACCCTGTCATCGTATGGACAAAAACAGCTTATTTTGTGTTCCATAGAAGAAAAATTCTCACATGTTTGGAACTACACAAGGGTGAATTATTTTCATTTTTAGTTGAACATCCTCATCTCACGAAGTTGATTTTGTGCCCAGATATGGTGGTGCATGCCAGACGAAGTTATGCAGACTGTACTTCTATCCCTTGGGGTGAAACTTGAAAGTAAGTTAATTATGTTTCTTTTAAAGGAAACCCACATAACATAAATATGGTTTACAATACAATGTGAATGTGGTTTATAACAGTCTAAGGAGTTTTACTCTATGCCACAAGTCTTTGGGTTGCTCACTTGGGGAATAGTTCACCCAAAAATGAAAATTTGCTGAAAATTTACTCATCCTCAAGCCATCCAAGATGTAGCTGAGTTTGTTTCTTCATGTGAACAGATTTGGAGAAATATAGAACTACATCACTTGCTCACCAATGGATCCTCTGCAGTGAATGGGTGCCGTCAGAATGAGAATCCAAACAGCTGATAAAAACATCACAATAATCCACAAGTAATCCACACATCTGCAGTACATCAATTAGCATCCCATCAATGAATCATATATATATATATATATATGAAAATCTGGAATCTGAGGGTGCAAAAAAATCTAACTATTGAATCACCTTTAAAGTTGTCCAAATGCATGCATATTACTAAACAAAATTTAAGTTTTGATATATTTACGGTAGGAAATTTACAAAATATCTTTACTTAATATCCTAATGATTTTTGGCATAAAAGAAAAATCGATAATTTTGACCCATACAATGTATTGGTGGCTATTGCTACAAGTATACCTGTGCAACTTATGACTGGATCTGTGGTCCAGAGTCATATATAAATACATTATTATGGATTATTGACTCATTTTGGCCAGAAGAGATGATTAAAAGTTAAAGCGCCTTTATGAATTTGTTTATTACAAACACACAACTTTTCACTTTAATTGATGTACTGGAGTCGTGTGGATTATTGTGGTTTTTATCAGCTGTTTGGTCGTTCTGACGGCACCCATTCACTGCAGATGATCCATTAGTGAGCAAGTGATGGAATGCTACATTTCTCCAAATCTGTTCCCATAAAGAAACAAACTCATCTACATCTTGGATGGCCTGAGGGTGAGTACATTTTCAGCAAATTTTCATATTTGAGTGAACTATTCATTTAAACTCCTGCTGCAATCTTCATTTGTAAACTATGTAACTAATTTCAAAATAAATCTCTATATTTTTACATTTGTAAAAAAAAAAAAATGTTTAAAATGTTTTAAAAATGGTTGTTATTTCAAATTTACATTCATGTCAGTGAAAGAGGAAGCTATAACAAAGATTCTAAAGCTTTATATAGCATTATATGTGTTCGTCAGCCACACTAAAACCAATATATGCCACATTACTCCTCCCCAGAACACACCCACTGCCTTTGCTCATTTTTATGGCCCAGATGTTGACCACAAGCATGCTTAAATGAAAGCGTCTACAGAACTGTCCCATTCATTTGGCCTAGTTTAAGCAGCACTCTCACACTGATCTTGGAGTTTTCCTATAAAGCTGATGGGAATTTGGGATTTGGGCGGTGACCCATGATCAATGATCAGAATACAGTTTCCCACAGCTAATGTGACACTCACAGACGGGGTCACTGTCAGTGGAAACACCAAGTTCACAGCCGCACATCTACGACACTCTTGCAGTGTTTTGTTTTTGTACCTCTTGTGTCGTCCTCCTTATTTGGCTCTAGCAGTTTATTACCGTCTAGGCCTCCGTAGCGCTTTCTCCATTTACGTCTGAGAGACGGTGTTCTCTGAAAACTAGAAAAAAAATTTTTTTTTACTATCTGCTCATATGGGTTCTTGAGAAAGCATGTATACGTTTCATTTCAAATATGCATTAACAAGAGATAGAAGTGCAAGTTTTTTTTTGACAGCTTGCCTTTTGCCATAATAGATACCAGTAAACTATATTAAAATATAATTCTCAGAGGATTTTGTGTATCCACTGAAATGAGATCAAAGCAAGTGTGTTTGTGTAAAGACAAGTCTAGACATGAAAAGCAGTTCAACTGTGAGAAACGTCTGTGTGAGTTCTGACACAGCTATCAATTGTCAGCTCAACTAAAGCTGTGCCCAAGTGCTTGATGAGAGAATATATTCTGCATTTTATTTTATTTTAATTCGTTAAAGAGAGCACTGTGCAGGGCTAAACTATCAGAAAAGACTGATTCAAGGTTCAGACTTTATGCATTTAAAACTGACTTTCCGTATGTTAGAGAGTTAAAACAGTTCTTACCACAGATAGGGATTTTCCTCTGCTTCTTGGCTTAAGCTGCTCTCCATGATGAAACTTCCCTTTATACTTTGGTAGTCAACTAGGCGTTTTAACAAATCCAAATGGTGTGTTTGTCTAGCATCTGGAGACAAAGATGAGTCTTTTTTTGGCAGCTGTGCACACAGTGAGACAAAGTTTTTGAGCCAGTCTCAGTGTGAACAACCAGTTTTTAGCTGGATGAAAATAGGAGGAACTTAACTGCATCTTGGAGGAGGGATCTCTATTCTGGAAAAGAATATCTTGTAAATAAAAGGAAAACCAAATTAGGCAAGAAAATAATACTAGTTCTACTAGACAACTACTGCTTCTATTGGTGTTAATAATAATAATAATAATAATACAATCACTATTGCTAATAATAATAATTTATTTAAAAATATCTTTAAAACAATTATTTTAGTAAATAATAATTTCATTTATAAAAATGCAACTAAAATAACATACTTTTCTTTTTCTTCTTCTTACTACTACTACTACTACAGTTACAAAAATATCAATGCAATTAAATTATTGTTATTATTATTATTATTATTAAAGTGTATGATACAACTAAAATCACTACTACTAAGTTATTTATTTGTTAATTAATTAATGTGTTGTTTTTGATAATAATTGTAAATATTACATGTAGTACATAATAATTTCATCTTCTACTAATTATTTCAACAACTAAAAAGACAACTAAAATCACCACCAGCACTACTAGTTCTTTATTTTTTATTTTATAATATTAAAATATTCATAATTTAAAATGCTATATATATATATATATATATATTAAACTAATAATTCAACTAAAATCCTAACTAAAATCCTACTAATAATAATTTTTATTTATTTAATTAATAATAATAATTCTTATCCTTCGTGTAATAACAATGGTTTATTTTTTATTTTTTTATTATTATTATTATTAGGTCAGTTAAGTTAGTATTTGATAATTATATGATGATGATGATAACTTATGCTGAGTAATAATATATTATATATGCCATCAAATGAAATATCAGATCAAACATTGCCACAAAAAGAGGGGGGTGGATCAACATTAGCCTTATTCAAACGTATTTTACCCCGCGGTTTCTGTTCTGCGCATTCAGCGCGCATATTTGACGCTCTTAACGTATTTACATTTGTTGTCATGCGCGTGTCGGATGTAAACTGTTGTCACAAGTAACTCATGCTGCTCACTAAAGATACTTGAATAATGCTTGTCTTCTAGCTAATGCATTCCCAAATTCTCAGTTTTGTACGATTATCTTTATTTCCACTCGTGCGTCCCCCAGCATTGTGCAGTCGGTCGCGGAAAATCCCACTTTACAGCTCCGTCTCTACTAGTGTTTACTCACAATACAACAATATGCCTAAAAAGGACAAGACGGTAGGGCTCATTACATATTACAATGAATGTTTTATGAATATTGATATTTATTCATGCATGTAGCCTATATGAATCATAATCGGTTTAATAATGATAGCAGTAAGCCACAGCACCTAAATATGAGTCAAGAGTTAGCTTTAATTCTGGTAGCGTTACACTGATGTTCTGAGTGTCAGTTAATAGCATTAACCTGTAACAATGTAAAACTCTATTATCTTTTAGAGCAAAAGCAACCCAAAACCACCGGAGACACCGCCCGGCCCGGTTACTAAAGTTAAAGACGGGACAATTGCAATAGCAATACATGCTAAACCCGGGGCCAAACAAAACGCAATCACTGGTTGAGTATTATAAATATATGAAGAAACAAACTTAGCTTTTATCTATGAGTCCGTGCATCATAAGCGCTGTTTTGTGACAGATGTGTCTGAGGGGGCGGTGGGGGTCGCCATTGCTGCACCGCCGACAGACGGAGAGGCCAACGCCGAGCTGCTGCGATACTTATCCAAAGTCCTGGAGGTGAAGAAGAGCGAAGTATCGTTAGATAAGGTCAGCAGCCATAAACGCCAGCTATGGTGTATTTAAATGTTTTCTGCCCACTATAATGATATAATAAACAGTATAGTTTCAATGGCTTCATAGGGCTCCAAATCCAGAGAAAAGGTTATCAGGGTGACTGCAGCTGTCAGCCAGGAAGAAATCTTGAAGAAACTGAGGACAGAAGCTAGTGGTTGATACTGAAGTAGATTGTTTGTTTTGAGCCACATGTTCCAGGATAACAAGGAAAAAAAATCAACCATTTTCTACATGTCACAGTTTGCATCTTAAAACCATGCAATATATCTAGATTTTGTCACATAAAAAGCAATGTTATTTTCATGTATTACCAGTTTTTAATTATTTTGTGTTTAATGAAGATGTTATGAGGGGAATGTTGAATGCAGCCCAAACATTTTTGTAAGGATCTTTTAAATGTATAACAATATGGCTCAACGATTTTTTTTAAGGATTTTTTTCCACTAGTTCAGATTTGACTGCACCATTTTATTCGCATTTTATTTTTGACTACATACAAGATTTGTCACAAAATACATATTTTACATTTTTATTGTTTAAAGGTATCATATATCTATTAATTTATTTATTTGTGAAGGCACTGAATTCAAGATAATTATCCTGCTCCTGCCTCTTTTTTAAAGAAGTGCCTGAGGTTCAGTGACAAATGTGTTCATTAGGAGAACCTAATGAGTATGGTTATCAGACATTCTCTATTAAGCTAAGAACTTATCAACGAATATTAAAGATTTTTAGAGTCTCAATATCAGCATTTGTATTCAGTTTAAAATCTTATCTGTGGTATCATTGGGACATCAAGAATGTATCCCTAGTCATTTTTGAATCATGAATGATTTATATCACACAAAAGCATTTTACAATCACACATACATATTAGTGCAAACCAGACTCTTTGTGCATTTATATTAGCTGTGATTTTCACACCATGCATGAAAAGCAAGCAAAGAAAGTATTTAGAAGTAATTATAAAATGAGAAAGGATTAGAAATGAAACTATTCTTTTGTTTTTGATTATTTACTTAAGTACATTACAAAGTAAAGATGCAATATTTTTTTCTTTTCCTTAAGTGACATTTTGAGGCACCCCTGCCATTAGGAGAGGAAAAGCCATGAGGACTGACACGTTTACATTTAATCGCGCAGCCGTAGCTCTGCATCCTCCTACGTTCATTATTCTTGCAATATAACCTTTCCATAAATGGAAACCTCTGGTTATTTGCCTGTTCCCAGAGCTCATTCTGTAATAAACTGATATTGCATAGGCCTTATGAAATGAAAACAAATTATTTTCAGCTAAAAAATGTATCGACTTGTTGAATTAAAAATTAGTTTTCAGAGATATCCAATTTTCCAATACCTTACACTTGTTATACAATAAAACAACACAAATAGGTCTTATTTTAAAATGAATTTGGAACTTCTGTTTTGTGAATTACCAGAAAGGGTTACCGAGACCTGAATGATCAAATTCTGCTATATATATATATATATATATATATATGATATAATCTTATAAACTGGTTGAACTCCACAGGTTGTTTCGGTTTAGATTTTTAGATTTACTCCTACAAGTGACTCAAGGATTTTTTCTTTCTTGTACAACTATAAGCTTGATTAAACCAATTTATGTTGTCATTAGCGCAGTCATGAAGACATATCTTGTTATTACGGGACTGTGCAGATGATTTATTCCCTGTGGATGGTAAAATCCTACCAGTAATTGAGGAGAAACGTCTCTTTTATAGCTAAATGAAGATGAGTGGGAGGAGAAGACATGCTGGCCCTTCCTCTTACTGAAGTCATATTTCACAAAGCTGCCTTTCTGAAAGCCATAGAGCCACACAATATGTCATGATTTAAACACTGTTCTGTTAATGGGATGAGCATCTATTAAAGTCATTGTGACACATGTTAATTGCAGGATTACTTCATTTAACAGCTGCCCTCAGCTATTAGCTGTGGCTTTTTCATGTAAATCTGTGTGAGTCATTGAAATTACGACTTTATATCACATTTTTTAATGCTATTGATCAGGCAAGCTCTCATTCTGGACTTCAAATGCGGCCCTCTGCTGGAAGTGCAGGAAATATATTCAAATATGCTGGTCGTAAATAAGCACCTTAGCTTAACAACACAATCTTTCGCTTGCAGCTACACTGTACTGCATAAATCTATGAATAAGATTTACATATAAATCAAAGTCTCAGTGTTTACCATGAATATTACTTTAATCTTTCTTTGCAGATATCAAAACTGGTGACTTATTACTTATGCTCAGCCAGATCCATCTCTCCCGCTAGCGTTATGTTTACAGTAACTGAGGCGAATGATATTTCAGATCAGCCTATAGCACATGAAACCCCTCAAGCCCTTAAGACCAACTCATTGATGTATTTAACTGAGACCATTGTATATCTAGAAGATCAGTTTAATATTGAATGATGCATTTTTAATTACCCAAGAGGACCCGCACCACACATATGTGTACAGTGACAACAACACATCTCCCTTCCGGAACGAGGCTACATCCTGCTTTTATTGTTAATAATGACACTACTCGGATATGAAGCAAATCCAAGAGGTCTCTGCATGCAGTAAAAGGTATGATCTGCTAAGTTGCATTTTGAAGAAATGTTTACAGAATGAATATTTTGATAATTCAGGATCATCCCATGAACATTCATTTTATTTTTTTATAATTTATTTTTCATCCATCCTAATTTGTTCCATTGTTTGGTTGGTTACTTATTTATTTTCGTTTTTCAAGCCACTTGTTCTACTGTAGGATTGTGGGTATATTTAAATACATAAATAAACCCTACAGACAGTAGGGCAAGTTTATTTATTTATTTATTTTATTTTTAAAATTATTTAATTTTTTATCAATCCATTTTCCAAACCGTTTGTCCTATAGTTTTGCAGGTTTATTTTATTTTATTATTTTCCAAACCACATGTCCTATGTATAGGACCGTGGGCTTATTTATCTATTTTATACCATTTTTAAGACCAAATCCAGTATTTATAACACCATATTATTTGTAATATTCCTTGTAACACCAAAGATTTAAATATAATCATAATATTATGTGGCATTTAATATTTAGAAACAAAATAGAATTTAACTTAATAATTAATACTGAATACTTAATAATTTCTAGAAATTAAGTAAAATAATTAAACACAAATATGCAAATGTCACAAATTTCAAAATAAAATCAAAAATAAAATAAAAATACTTAATATTTCAAACTTAATGAATGAAAATGCATAATTTGTGATGATAACATGAATGGTGGTTAAAAAACATACAAGGTTAATGCACTTAAACATAAATATACTTAAAATTTGAACATGAACAATTTGGGGATCCCTTGTTTTGTAAACAGAGAAGTACAGGAAATATTCTCAAATTTCAACCCCAATCAAGTGGCTTTCCATGGTTGCTCTGTTGTCCTGTATTAGAGCAGATTCCCCTCCCTACAGATGCCATCAGCATTTTAATTGAGTTTTGGGTTTTTTTCTTCACACACCCACATAGAATATACCAACCAGCAGCTGTATATGGCCCATCTGAACATGTACATCCAGATCACGTGACATTATTCACTGGTGATATGGGAGTAGGGGATGAATCAAGAGGAGATAATGAGGCCTGGTCTCTCCCACACAGGAAAAGAGAGACCTCTACAGGGATTCATCTTCAAAGAATGGGTATGTGCTCTCATTTTCACACACACAAACTCATATCCTTGCATAGTTACTTGGGCCCTTGTAATTACACACTTTCTTGCCTGGATGCACACCCATACGTATTAAATTAAGCTTAAACGGAAATAACAAACAGATTTTGAGCACGCATTCCCACACAAACCCCTTCACGAGTCAAAAGCCGACGGTTTAAATAAAGAGAAAGTGCGCTAGTTTATTACTCATAATATCTGCAGTATTTTGCCAGCTTTGCAGAGGCTGATGATGTTACATGGCGTCCAAGACCAGCACAAGAAGCTCAGAGATCATTAAAACATGGCCTTTGAAGAGTTTCTCTATGATCTCGTAAGCGTTATTTCTCGTTATTCGCTTCTTTAATCATGGCAATCCTCCAAACACAAATTCCTGCCAAAGTAAATGAGCGCCATTTATTAATGTCTGACAAAGCAGCTTATGAGAAAAACTTCACCGGCTGCTAAAGTGACGCTCACAAACATTCTACTGACATGAAAAGTAACGCAAAACAAGATGACAGGTTAATTCCTGGGGCACCGATTAAATCGAATTTGCTACTGGCCGCTTGCATTGGGGCTGATCTGCCTGTCAGAATGAGGAATTGCGCAGATGTAGGAGACAGCTGTAAGTGACATGGCTTTAAATTCAGGGGTCTGTAAGCACCAAAGGCTGTTCTGCCGTCCCGTCTCCTCAGGCCTGAGACATGAGAAACAGCTCTGCTGTGGCCAGTAAATACACACAACTGCTGATGGCTAGCAAGGGAATTCGAGAACCTTATGAGTATTGCCTTGCGTCATTTGTCCTGACTGTTTACATCTGCAATCTAGCAATTCCATTGACATTTGTGTTAATGAGTTTGGCTGTGTAACACTTCAGATATACAGCTACAAAATTTGTTTATAATATAATATAATACACAAGTATTTTGATTTATGACACTTTCTGCAAGTTACATTGTTACGCCAGTAGGTGGCGACAAGTGACCATCTTTATCAAAGAGTCCGTTCACATATTGTGTCTTTTGTGCACTCAAGTTTGTTATTTCAAATATAGACACACGGCGAGCGCACACAAATATACCCCTTTTCCATCTAGTTTCAAACCGGTTCTTTGTCTTTCGACACCCAAATCACCAGCTCCGAACCAGAAAAAGCGGTTCGTAAGTAGCACCAAAACATTGCTGGGCTAGAAGGAAGAACCGCTTGCGTCAGGGGCTGGGGGCGGGGTTACCGTGACCAACAAGACGAACAGACACTTTGGACCGCCATATATGAAATAGCAGCTAAACACGAGCACGTTGGATTCGCCGTGTTTGGATGCCGATGTAGGTTCGCAAAGCCATGAACATCAATAGCAATGCAACGTCTGCCATTGTTGATAGTGTGTTTACGTTAGGCTTGTTTGGGATGGATCGGCACTGCATGGACCGGTCGGAGAGAGAGCGACGTGGTTGTTTGTAGACTCAACATGTGAATGGCCCCTTAGGCTAGCATTAAAGCTACACATTACCTTAATCCCAAAGTATGCATCAGTTATTTTTACACGTGCGCTAGTGTATGCATACAGTTGAACGCGCAGCCTTTCGATGTATACTTAGTTTGATAGCATCGGTTGACACATGTACTAGAAAGCTTCATCTTTGTCCACAGCATCTTTGTCTGTTGTATTTATATCCAGACATTATGACCGCTAAAGATGTCTATGTAAAGTTGCTCTCTCATAACCTTCTGACACAAGCACTTGTCAATGCAGCCGACTGTTGTTGTTGCAGTCGTTGCTATTTTGTTGCTACTCTCTTTAGTTTTTTTGGCCCAGGATAATGTTGCCACCTTGTGGAACAACTGATGCAAAACCAAGTCAATGCGCATGTGTGACCTGCGCATACAAAGTATGCGTGGTAACAAAAATCGGATGGTGTGCTTACAGTACGCACATAGTATTCTGGTGACGAAATGTGTGTCATTCGCACTGTACGCGGACCCTCACGTACGCGTAAAAACCTAAGTATACTTTGGCCTTAAAAGGATCCATGTACGTCATTAGAAGAGTTGGCCTTTACTGTACGCACACCACAGATTTTTGCAACTGTGCGTATACTTCGTAAGCTCAGGTCATACATGTGCTTTGAATTTCTTTTGTACTAATCAGTTGTTCCACAAGGTGGCACCACTGGCCTGGGCCATAGTTTCATGGTAGAAAACGAAACTAAAGAGACGGAGCAACAAAAGCAACAAATTACCTAAGACTGCAAGTTTGCAACAACAACAGACACCTGCGCAAAGGCTGCTCGCATACTGAGTAGGTACTGCATATGAATAAGAACTTTGCAAACGTTAAAATTTACATTATATATGAATGTTTGAATGAAACAACATGTTGCCATGTTGTCACGTGACTTCAATCGCTTCACTGCCATTTGGACCCATGGCAGGGACTGTTTTTAATGAGTGAGTCATTCACTCAACGATTTGTTCAAAACACTGATTCATTCACACAATGTTCTTCTGTCTGTGTTTGGAACTATTTTCATTTGAAGAACAAAAATAGACAAAAGAACTGGCAATTGTATCTAAAATGTAATTTACTCATTTTGTTAACATATATATTTTTAACTGTTTAATACAAGCAATATCACACTTGCAGATAGTCACCTAATGTTTGCTATCACTGACTGTTAGAAACTGGAGTCCAAGCATGTTGATACAGGAAGCTGAAAGTGCAAGTTTGGAAAAGACCAATTTGAGGTTAGTGACCTCTGAGAGGTTAATTTGATTCTTTCAAGCAGGATGTAATTAGATGTTTAACACTATCAGGGTGTGCTCCACCTGATAAGTACCTTGTCTGACTCATTTCTGAGGCAAGTTGTTTTGTGGTGTTCCCTTCTGATCAATGAGCGGATCAATGGACAGATTTTTTTTCCACGGGGCTTAATTTTGACTGTCACTTTGATAAACGAAACAGTGGAAGTGGAATGCCTGAAGTCCGTGTTTAAAATGGACACAAAGACCAATCTGTGCACATTCAGTGCCTGTCACTTTCTGATAATCTTACATGATTGTGTTAAATGCACGATTAAGAAATAGTTTTGATCTCCCTTTCTGCAACAGTGGATATGATGCACTAACGAATTAATAGCTTGTGAAATATTTAACTTGCATCGTTGAACTTCTGTATGACTGGGCTGATTCAAAACAAACTTGTAACCAGTTTAACAAAGTAGAAAGTATAACAGCCAGTTGTTTAGCAACAAGAAACAAATCATAAACGGAACAGCACTTGCTATACGAATGGAAAAATCATTGAAAATGCGTTAATTGGAGTAAAGAAGAGATCGTTTTTTATAGTTTTGCTTACGTTTGTTCAGGACAGTCTGTTTGCTACAGGAATAGCATATGCAATATGCACAACTGATGCGCAAGAGTAAGACAAGTTGTTATTTAAACGGGATGCGTAAAATCCTCTTAAAATCAGGGATACACCGAGAATATGCAAAACGGAATGCTTACTATACAAATGGACAGTGTGATTCAGATATAGACCTAGTCAGGGTAGCTCCATTTTTAATTTTTGACAAGAATGAAAACGAGCGTGTGATAGTTCAGTGGATCGTATTGTGTAACAACATATCGAAAGTTCAGCTAACTAAACGTCTTTCCCAAATGAAATAATAATAAGCAGTCAAAAACTCCATAACAGCTTTGAAAGTTGTGAGTTACTTCATCTAGGATCTTTACACAATGAGTGTCGTTTTTATCCGCGTTAATATCATTCGGTTAAAATCAATATGGCGTCTAACCTGACAAAGGTCTTAACCATTTAAGCGAGAAAAACCTAATTTTATCCTTTAAGTGTTGATGCTTGAACAATATTCTAAACAACCAATCGTTTCAATCATGTTGTGTGTCACCTGTTGAACATAATAGGCTGTGACCATGAATTTAGCTGTCTTTGTAGGCTACTTTTCTCAGTGCATGAAGTAGGCTACAGAGAGACTGATAGGTTAATTATGGGAAAAAGCATGGTATGTCAAACACTGCAGGGGTTATGGGACTGGGGATGAAGTTTGGGAGGTTGAGGAGGCACATGGGGTTTTTGGAAGACGTGCAGACGTGGGCAGACATAAGCGGATCCCAAAGAGACAAATGGGAATCAAATCATGCCCCATAGCGAAGACCGAATATGGCAGTGGAACAAGGGTAAGATTTTAAACCCCTTAACTCAACACTCACTGCAGTGCTAAAAATAGCTGAAGGTTTGTGCATTGCACTTGCTGTGAAAACACCCTGTTTCCAAGGCCTTAGGCAAATGTTACTGGCAGACTTCGATTTGTGTGATTTTAATCTGAATAGCTGGTTGATGGATGACGACCATCCTTATGATCATAAACTGGCGAGTTTAGCAGTGGTTTTCAGCTGTGATTTGTGAAAGACAAAATTTTGTCTTGTACCAGTGAACTGGACAATTGCTACTTGTAGTTAAACCCAGTTAAATGCTTGCCAGCCTAGCCAAGAGAATGAGTGTATTTAGTAAAGCATCCAAAAATGTTTTATATCAGCCACAGAGAATCATTTTGTACATTCAAATCTCTGATTCTTCAATCTAAGCTTGTCTGGTGGATATATGTTTTAATGGGGGTTCAGGAAGATTTACACACGAAAATGGTTTTCATTCACCCATAACCTCTATTTCCGATCCAGTTCTGTTTGGAAAGAAGAACGAGTTTGCTCACCACACTGTTTGATTTATGAACTCATTGACAGGGGTTATGGGCTACATCTTTCCAGTTAGTTTATTCCCACAGCGTATTATTTGGTGCCATCCATTGTCATTTTGTGAATGGGAATTGTGCAACAAATAAACATTTTTTCCCTGTTAACACACCCGAGTCTGTGTTTTTTAAGCCTTGTCAGAGTGGCATGGGCACAGGAGATTGGCTGAATTTTTCTAAAAACACTTGGTGTGTTTGCCATTGATCGGTTATGTTTTGATACAGATATGGACTAAAGAGAGTGAGTCATATGCCTCACGCCCATTGTTAAAGGGTCCTGTTGGGAAATTAAAAAGCATCACCTTTGGATAGAACTCTTGTGCGAGTTAATCTCCGGCATATAGCTGACAGGGAATTTATTTTATTTCCACAACACCCTAACTGTGAGACATGTTCTCCAAATTCATGGTTAATGTGAATGTTGTCGAGCAGAAATTGTTTGATCTGCTGATACACAAATAGCCTATCTAATTCAACCTCAAAATAATTTCCTCTACATATGACGTCACAGACGGGCAAAAATATTAGCCTATTACATCTACCCAAGAAAAAAAAAAGTCTTCCATTGGAAAACTTTTTTTATTTGAAATAAAAAAATCCCTATTTACATTCCAGTGAGGCTTATATGAGTCTAGACGTGCTTAAGTAGTGAAGTGTCTACACTTTCAGAGTGCAGATGGCTCTTGGCCCCTTGCAATTAAACACATAAATGAGAAAATGATTAAGCATTTCCCAAAATCTCTAATAAGCAAACTTCTTCTTCACATTACCACTCTTATATTAGAATGTTCAAGTGCTCGTTTGAAGTTTCTAGGAACTTTAAGGATTGAAATGCAAAATAAATCAAATAATAGACATTTAATTTATGCAACCATATAATTTCCTCCACATTTTATGCATGTGGTTCAAATATAGTCAGATACGTCTGGTATAATTACTGTAACACCAGGAGCCCCTTTCTATTATATCCCTGCTGTGTATGTGAAGCATATTTAAAGTCAAGCATCTGTATTTATGTTGTGGTGTACTAAAATTATTGCTGAACACTGTATATAGCACACACAATACAGATAGATAGATAGATAGATAGATAGATTATAAAAATTACATATATTTTAATAGACATATATTTACTAAGTCTTATGCAATCAGATTTAAGCAGCCATGCATGTTTTCCAAAGTGCTCCAAAATGTTCAAAAGCTTCTCTTATACAATCAACAGAGCCTGCAGTATTTGCTCCTCACAACTGAATCAAAACACATAGACGGATGTGTCCTTAGTGAATTTAAAAAAATATATAACATTCCGGGGGCAACATTAACGCATTTGATGACTTCTCTCCAGCGCATTTACGCAATGAATGATCGCGCTTACGTGCGAACGAGATCAATGTTAAAGGCGGGGCGACACCAGATCACATAAATGCATGCAGTTTGGAGCACATATAAGGGTGCAAGGCTGTCGAGATGGTTATTCGCACCAAAACTTTGCATAGAGACGTATAACGGCGTTGCGCGCTCAGGTGCCAAAGCCCCTTAAATTCAGGACCATGGAGAGCTCCAGTCTGAAGACGCGCATGGCTGTGTGCGCGCTGCTGCTCTGCTTGTTGACCGGAGCCAAAGCGAACGAGTCAGAGCCGGAGATAGAGGTGGAACTGGACACAAGAGCCATCAGAGACTTCTACCCCAAAGACCCAAACCTGACAAGTGAAAAACAGCTTGTGAGTAATGCATCTTTTGCTGCGCAATAGACATTAGGCTATATACAAAAGTCCCAGAACTTTTGAAAGTTTTTGCTTGATTTTTGTGTGAATTGTTCTATTGCCTTATTTTGGAGTGATTTGCTTTGAAAAAGAGATTGAAAGGAAACATCTTTCCAAATGTTTTGTCAAACCAGCTCGGGGCTCTGCAAGAAGTTCTGGAAAAGCTGCAGACGAAACGAATTCCACCTTGGGAGAAGAAATTTGGTCAAGTACCCATGGTATATATTTATATTATACATTTTAACTTTACGTAAAAGTGCGCGTTGCCTGTGCTGGCGACATTGACATTGCGCAATTGCATGGATATGTGTCTTGGCTTTTTTTTATGTCTTCTTATCATTTACATGTAATAGTGAAATATCTCCTAATTTATTTATTTATCAAGAAATAGTATTTGTTAGATGGAAATTCTTACTTGTTTAATGATCCATTACGTGTCTCCAACCATTAGCCTTAAACAAGTGCGCTTTTACGCACTAACGCAATTGCTGCAATGGCAAAAGTAACACGATCTCTCCTGTTTTCTCTTGCCAGTGTGATTTGGGGGAGCAGTGCGCGATCAGAAAAGGCTCTCGAATCGGCAAGATGTGCGACTGTCCGCGCGGGGCTTTCTGCAACTTTTTCTTGTTAAAGTGTTTGTGATGGAAACACACAATTCTGAATGGATTGTAATGAGAATGAGTCCATATGCATTATATATCACAGATAACTACAGTTTTATTTATATTAATATTTTTTTAAGTGAAGAGACTGAAGACACTGAAGCAAAGTTGTAAAAAAAATGTTCTTCAAATATTTGCGTGATGTAAACATGTGATACTGTCATATTTAATGTTAATCTGCTGTTTTGTGCATTAAAGTGCAATATAACTTGTTTTGTAAAGTCGTCTGTGTATCAGTTATTTTGCATTATACGAATAATAGAATTGTGTTTTTGATAAAAAATACAATAACAATTATTTTAAAGACTTTGAACTACTGATTAAGGATGATTCAAATTAGTTGGAAAGTTTCCATGAAAGTAAAGCTAATTAATTAATTAAAAATAAAAATAAATAAACTCACAGCCTATCATTGAATGTGATCCATGCACTCTGTATAATTAGTTAAATCATGAATTTTTGCATTGTTAAACTTCTGAACAGCTGTGTTTTATAGCTGGATAAAAATGTCCAGAATAAGAGAGTTTATCACCCCTTCATAGCTGGATTTGCCTGCAGAACATGAATAACGTTTTAATGACGTTGCATGTACATTATTCTGTAAAATAAATAAATAAATAAACAAATAAACTAAAAAAATAACAGCCCATCCCTCATTAGTCACTGTCAGTCCCCTAAATAAACTGTGAATTGCATTGTGCAAAAATCAATTTCCTCACCTTTTCTACAGTATTTATTATTGTATTATATTATATTACATTATATTAGTATTTATTTATTCACCATATTTACCATTATTAAACGACACAAAATCCTGCGGGTCCACTGTAGAAACACAAAATTTTGAGGTAAAAAGAAAAAAGTTAATAACATTCAATTCAGTCTGTAGAGCCCTGAAAATACTTATCTATCCTTTGCCTGTAAGTGCTGTATTGATCTCCTCTTTCTCTTTTTGGAATCAATTACTTGCCACTAGTTCCAAACCAAAGGTAAACGAGGTTCTGACAAATGTGGCATATGTTGAGACGTCACTTTGTTACTTTGCTTTTGCGTAGTGAGCTCTTAGCCATAACAGTCAGAATCAGATTGTTCTGATCAGAGCCTTCAAAGTGAATCAAAAATCTGAAGCGAAAAGGGGAACATAAGTTTGTTAAAAAGAGCAAAAAAGCTCAACTTCTGAATTTGATATTCCCTCTGACTGGTCAAATGATGCCAAAATTGCCTCTCTTACAGATGATACGTCAGTGATGACAATTAACATAAGATGAATTGATGGCTTTACAGAAGAAAGCTGTAAATCTATCTTTGAAGCGTCTTTCTTTGGCTCAGACACCAGGAACTGTTTCAGACAGACAATTTGGTGTTGATGGTTATTTGTTTAGATGTGTTATGCCCATCACTGGCTACATCCGTCCTCACCTTCTTTAAGGTGCTTATGTGTGCCTTTAGACTTATTGCTCGGCTTTGTCACTGATGCCACATATGTATGCTGCCCCCCAAAACCTCTTTCGCAGATCAATATTTCATCACTCTTTGGACGAAAAAGGAGTGTGATGTTGCCCCCTAGAGACATAAAAGAAAAGCAGAGCCAGGCTTTATATGGCTGTGAAAAGCTGAAGGCCGGCAGTGCTGAATTACTTGGACCATGAATGGATTTCTGCTGCCGTCATTGTGGAGGATTGAAAATGCTCATAGCTGTAATCACTTGGTGATTGTGAGGTTGATTGAATGGCCACTTAATCAGGACAGTAACTGGTAGGAGATGATGCCTCTTGAGTTAAACTGACATTGGCAGAGCTCAATTATTTGCTAAGTACTAATGAGGTTCTGCTTCAGAAAGACCAAATTTGATCTGAAATCAAATATGGTTTGATAGCTCTGAGAAAGTTCAGTAAAACCTAACATACAGTAAGAACTTAACATAAATATTTGTAAAATATATTCAAAAATATGTTTATGTTTAAAAATAAATTTGGATATATATATATATATATATATATATATATGAAATTATAAATTTTATAATATAAAAATAATTACAATTATTTAAATGTTTAATTAAAAAAATAAAGTAGAAATACAATATAAAATACATTTAAAACACTATTTATTAAAAAAAATAAAATAAAATAAAATAGGATTCAGCAACATGTGCTACTGTGTTTTGGTTGACACATTATTACCCATATTTTTATGAATTCTTAGGAACTTTTTTTTTGCTTTGGACCTCAAGCTGTCAAGCTTGTGTTTGTTGTGTCTTGTGCTTTGTTTCCCTTATGCCCATATTTGGTCCTTCCTGTTTCCTGTCCTCGTTTAGTTTGATTATCTGTTCATTTGGTTCCAGGTGTGTCCAGTCTTTCCCTCATTATGTTTATTATTTATAGTGTGTTCTGCCCTGTGTTTCCTGTCGGTATTGTATTGTCTACACCCCGCTCTGCATGTATGTTCCTGGCTATCTTGTCCATTAAAGTCTGTGATTGTGAATCTCCTTCGTCTCCTCGTTCATGCGCTGTAGCAGCCGTAGCGTGACACGAGCACAACCTTCACACTTTGCTAATTTCTTTCTGCTTCTGTTCTGTGTGAGCCTTTCTAGTGACTGATAATATAATATAGCTT
>JAFVLL020035624.1:57828-82828 GCA_021397915.2 Tor tambroides | reverse complement strand
AGACATTGTTTATTAAAATACCTTTGTTTTTATCTTTTTAGCTTGTTACAATAATTATATGAATTCTAATTGATTTTATGATTTCAACGATTTTATTTCATTTTATTTTATTTTAATTATTAAATTAAAAGTGGCAGGGAAGTTCAAAGAAGTTATCACTTGTACTTTGGTTTAAAAGCAGCAAATAAATATAACATTTTCATTTTAGTGGTTGATTTTGATTTTTTTTTTTTTTTTTTTTACAGTGCACAAATCAACTAGCTTACAGAAAATCTTATTAAATTTTCAAGTACAAAGTTAAGTGTTTTCATATCTCAGAAAAGAAAATAGCTCTGGTTAATTTTTATTGTAACTTCTTGGTTTAGTACTCTAAAATATGTTTTTTTTATTTCTCTGCCAACTTTTTGTTTTCATAAAAGTTGGTTTGCTGAATGAACATTTTCTTTTCATAACTACTGGCATTTTGTCTAATGATCATGAAGCTTGACTTTGACTGTAAAACATAATTATATAAAATAACAAATCAGAGCTGCCAGCTGCACAAACCTGAGAAACAGCCAAATTAGAACATAATATTCAGGGTCAACTAAACTTGTTATGCTACTCACATTCATTACATTTACAATCCTGACATGCTCACTCTGCAGCATTCTCTAATGTTTGAACGTCTAGAAATCTGAGGATTATCCCATTCCTCCTGACAGACTCTTAATCAGAAATTAGCATATCGATGAGAATAAAATCAATACTGTAAGGAATGTCTTGTGTTTCTATAGGCTGTGTAAATCTTATTCTGAGAAAACAGAAGTATCGGTTCATCTCTGCGGTCATTACCTGTTTTAACTCCCAATGACACAGCATTTCTGAGTGCAGTGTTTGCAAGATTTACACTTCATCTACAAAGCAAACCAGAATCTGAGGAAAATAGTCCTTCATCTCTATGAAGAACAGAGGAGGAAGGACACAGCCGAGGAGAGTTAAGAGGCATAGAGATTTCATTTCATTCCCTAATTCTCCAATTTGGACTTTGAAGCTCAGCGCAGTAGGAGCTTAAGACACATCTAAAATTTTGGGATCTTATGTAACACTCAATGAATATTCTGAGCACAACACACTAAATCTCATGTTTAAAACTATATGGCAGATGTCTGAGGCCATCTTAAAAACTGGGGTTGAAAAATTACAGTTTAAATATAAACTAAAAGTTTATTTTAAAAAAAACTTTAAAACTTTAATTGAGTCATTAAGTAATTAATATAAATATTCTTATTATTATTATCACAATTACATTATTACAATTATAGGTCAAAATATTAATATGAATAAAATAGCACATTTTTCAACAAGTTTTTACTCAAATTGTTATATTACATCATAATACTAAGTAATATAACATATTAAGCAATATAATTGCAATTAATAAAATGGTATGATATACATTGATATACGCTATATATGAAAAGAGGAAATTTTTCAGCTTTTCACACAAATTGCTATCACATTTAAATACTAAGTAATAATACAAAATTAAGTAATATAATTTGTAAATAATGAAATAGTATGATATATGTTAATATATGCTATACATACAAAACAAATTATTTATTAATTTTTATAATATAATATCTAATATAATGAAAAAACATGATATACATTATATAAAAAAGAGGAAATGAGCTAAAGCTCATTATATGAAATGAGGGTGTGAATGAACATTGTGTACACATGTAAAGTTCAGGTACTTTGCTCATATTGATTATATCACATGTCTCTCTGTACCTGCAGGTATTCGTTCCTGGGACATCAATGTGTCTGAATGTGACCTGGACCAACAACTACAGCTTTTCATAACCAGACATTCCGCCCAGTTCTCAGCCGAGGTCAGAGGTCAGTCCGATAGAAAGGATGACATCTTGATCCTGCAGTAGAGTTGAATGCAAATGAAGTCAGAAGTTTAAATGAAAATATACTGTATAAAAAGATAAAGCTCAAGCTAAATGAACAATAAGACATAAAATTCCATTTATTTCCCAGTATGCCACACATAAATAAATATTTTCAACTGGAGTCAAGCTGTTCATACGGCCAGCACCAAGGTCACACTGCGGTGATCTTGCTTACAGCGAGCTCACTCGTAACACACACGATATGCAGCTAATGCAGCACTGAGAATCTCTCCACTGGGAGTCCAGCATGTGTGTTTGCCTGGCACAGTGGTAATCAAAGAGCTGTGTCAGGAGGAGAGGAGCTGCAGAGCCAGTGTTTGACTGCTGCAGTGTCTGTGCTGGGCGGGACGGACCTTGATCTGTGTAGTGGGTTGAGCTGAGGCAGAATCATAAAGGCTTAAATGTGCCTCGGTGTAAGACAGGCCGTTTTATAAAAGTGATAAGCTGTTTTTCAAAGACTAGAATGCTATTTATTTCCTAACTGCTGAGAAAGTGCTTTACTACCATTTTAAACCCTAAGCTGCTGTCAGAGGAGGTGAATGATACAGTAGCTGGAGACACATTTCATGTAAATGGCAATGTAATTTAGCGTAGAGTGCTTTTGTTTTGAATATATATAGGAACGGGACTGCATGTGATCACTGATTATGTTCAAACCAACAGTAACTGCGAATGTCATAATGCTTTCATATAACAACAGTGCGCTGCAGAGATGATGTATTTCTGTAAGCCAAAACCCTTCAAAGGATCATTTTAGCATTTCTGGTTGCATCATTCTGAAGTCAGTGGGTTTTTTGAACGGGTTTTTGGTTAAATGAGTGAAAAAAGGTTTGTGGTTAACACAACCTCAAGATATTTTCACATTTATTATATGACATAAAATACATTACTTTGTCATTTTTACTTATATGGAAAAAGGCGGTTGTTAACAAGTGGCTAAATGGGAAAACAGTGGGTATTGGGAAACATTAAACTTCAACACACCAAACAGGAAACATCATCTACTCACTAGCTTTCACAGCCTCATTGTGTTTTTAATTGCGTTCATTAATTACTCACCCTCATGTCGTTCCAAACCCGTAAGACCTTCGTTCATCTTCGAAACACAAATTAAGATATCTTTTGATGAAATCCGAGAGCTTTCTGACCCTCCATAGACAGCAAGGGTTCTACCACATTCAAGGTCCAGAAAGGTAACAAAAACATTGATAAAATAGTCCATGTGACATCAGTGGTTCAACCGTAATTTTATGAAGCTACGCGAATACTTTTTGTGCAAAAAAAACTAAAATAATGACTTCATTCAACAATTCTTCTCCTCCGCGTCATGTTGAAGTCATGTGACCATGATGTAGTTTGTTTATAGACTACATTTAGCTTTTTACCTCTGTCAAATGTATTCAGGCTTCAGAATTCATAAAAGCTGTGTTCATTCATGAAGATTATCACAATAAAAAAGGTGTAAGAATCATAAACTTTTGTTGGTCACAGAGCTTATTTTCTACAATAATCCAAAAACCAATAGAAAAAACCTTTTGATTTTTTGTCAAGGGTACCAGGGTGATGCTAAAGTCCGGGTCGGCCTACAAAGATACATCATCACTATAGCACTCTATTCAATGAACAAGAAGTTAACGTTGAGTGAATTACATTTTAGAGACAATATTGTCAGTTGCTTTGTCTCTTTTTGTTTCGCCAACAAAAATAGTTCAGAATGAAGCCATAACAGAACTATTGCATATCTTCTAGCAACAAACAACAGTAGTATTTTTTTAATGAAACAGCTGAGTGAACAATTCAGTGACTCATTCATAAAAACTATTGCTGCAAATTGAAATCACATACTTCCCTATTAATATAGTAGGCGAAGTAACAGTATGTGAACAGAGTAGAATGTACTCTAACAGTAGGCAGAAAGTCCCACTACTACTTTCAGCGAGATTCTTATGTGTGGATCCGATGAACACTTTACTGTCCTATTAAGCCACAGGAGAGAATTTGTAAATGGCAAAAAAGCAATGCAGCTGATGCTGGTAGGTCATATGACAATGACAACATGACCAACGTAGTATGTCTGGATTAAAGTCATACTACACATAATCATAGAACAAACCTTTTATGGGCCACAAAGTATTTCCTATTTAAAAGAAGTACTTCGAGATTTCGGATGCAGGCAATGCCTCGTTTTGTTCCTGAATGAATCAGTGTTTGAACAAACTGTTTAAAAGTACGATTTTATGACTCACTCACAAAAACAGTCCCTTATCGACACCTATTGGTGTCACAATGTAACCTGCAGAAAGTTGCCAGGGTTTTGCTACAGTATATATTTTCTAGAGTGTTTTGAGTTTACTTGAAATATCATACCTGTCTTTCAGTTTAGTTCACCCAAAAATGAAAATTCTGTCATTAATTACTAACCCCCGTGTCATTCCAAACCCATAAGACCTTCGTTCATCTTCAGAACATAAATTAAAATATTTTTGATGAAATCCGAGAGCTTTCTGACCCTCCATAGACTCAACAGACAAAAGTATTGAAAATGTATTCTTGTACCTTCATAAAATTAAGGCTGAACCACTAATGTCACATGGACTATTTTAATGATGTCCTTACTACCTTTCTTGGTCTTGAACGTGTCAGTTGCATTGCTGTCTATGCAGGGTCAGAAAACTCTCAGATTTCATCAAAAATATCTTAATTTGTGTTCAGAAGATGAATGAAGTTCTTACTGGTTTGGAATGATATGAGGGTGAGTAATTAATGACAGAATTTTCATTTTTTTGGTGAACTATCTCTTTAACACAGTATGGGCCTAGTAATACTAGGGTTAGAACAAAAGAGCACTAATAGACTGCAGTGACAGATAATGGATGGAATAAAGCTTGGGAGGTGGAGTTATGCCCTCTGACCCTGCTGAAGGGCGTGATGTGTGCTAAGATCAGATTGTGATGACTGGGCTGTGGGGTGATACAAGGTTAACAACCACTAAAAGGTTGATGTCTCAGATTGTGCTTTTCTGTGGCTCAAGGCCTGTCAGACACGAGGCTCCCGGGCTGATGGTGCAAATGGGATCACAGTATCGATTCGACCGTATCATATTCAGCATTCACCTTAGCATAGATCAATGGCATTCAACCAAAGAGGAATTCAGTGGTTGTCCTAGGGCACAAATAGATGTGTTTCTATTCTAATTGGAAACAAAATTATGGATAAAGTATTGGCTAAAATAATTGATTTGTCTAGGACTGATGGATGTTTTGTTACTTTTTTCAGCCATATAAGGACTTGAAGTTGAATTCTTTTTTATTATTAAGGATATACTGGAAGAGATTTTATGGTGTTCTCGGTACTTTCCTTACAAAACTCCTTTATAAATATAAAATGATGAACTGCTGCCATCTAATGGAGATTATGAGTAATGCAGAACATGTAAAAAGAAGTAAAACAGATGGAAAGAGACAGATTTCTATCTATCTATCTATCTATCTATCTATCTATCTGTCTGTCTATCTATCTTTTAAAGAATTCAATAATATTATTTCAACCGTTTTGTAATTGTAGACACTCCTTTCATCCTCATCTTCTAATTTCTCATCTGTTTTGGTAAGTATTATTTATAATACCTGATTATATCCTCACAGCTTTTGGGTGTGAACTAAACTGAGAGTTACTCAGCAGTTTGAAGCCCTTTGAGAACCGAGCTGCTCCTTTGTGCTTTTCCTGTTAATGAACTGCAGGTGGCTAAAAGATACAGCTGTGTTATTCCTATTATGCAGCACATTTTCATGTCCCCATCATATATGTCGGAATATATTAGATAAAATATTAAACTCACTCATTTTAAAGATGGAAATCATATGTATCATTATATTAACTACAATTTTAAAAACCTGGGATCAATAATATTTTTTAGAAATGAATACTTGTTCACATTAATTTTAAGTGACAGTAAATTATTTATTGCAATTTCTTTCAAATAAATGTTCTTTTGAACTTTCTATTCATCTTTTTGGATAGTATCCTGAAAAAAACATGACATTTTCCACAAAGATAAGCAGCACAACTGTTTTCAACATTGATAATAATAGCAAATGTTTCTTAAGCATCAAATCAGCACATTAGAATGATTTCTAAAGTATCATGTGACATTGAAGACTGGAGTAATAATGATGAAAATTCAGCTTTGCATCACAGGAATAAATTACATTTTAAAATATATTAATATAGAAAACAGTTATTTTAAATTGTAAAAATATTTCACAATTTTAGTGTTTTTACTGTGTTTTTGATCAAGTAAGAAGCTTTAGTGAGCTTAAAAATAAAATGTCATCCCTCCCATTGTGCTAACTTCATATATGTATTTTTGTGTACATATATATATAAAGAGAGAGACAGCAAAATAGAAAGTTAGCCTATTGGTAGAGATTGTCATTGGTGTTAAGTTTCTCAGCTTGACCAGAGCATACTCATATTTTCAAAAGGTAAGTTCAAAAGTGCTGCGTAACAGGACTGATCCCTCCAGTGTCTGACAGAAACAAAGAAAGAAGGCATTAACAACATCCCAGATGATCTAAAATCAAAAACATCAAGTGTGTCACAGCAGGAATGACCTCAATCAGTCAGCTTTAGCTGCGGCTGGTGGGGAGGTTCAGGGCGAGGAAACGGCATGATCGGTGTTTTCATTTTTACTGAGTCACTCAACCTCCTCTCTTCTTCTACTATGTTTCCATGGTGACCTGTATCTTGGCATGAGTCAAGGTGAGCATCGATGTGAGGGGCTAATGAGTGTGCTTTGTGAGGAGAGAAGTATATGTGCACATTATAGCGACTGTTGTTACCCAAGTAATATGACACTATATGGACTTATGATATCTTAATGTATTTTAAGGAATGCCTTGAGCAGGAATAGCGGCCTGCAGTAAAATGAACTGTTTGTACTTTGGTAATATCAGATACTGGCATAATTGGCTTTTTATTAAACTGTGACCACCACTGCATTAGCTGCTGACAGGCTTCATCCCCTCAAATATCCTATTAGAGAGACCGAATGAGACGTTTCGACCACTGTTATGCTCTATGAGTCAGCGGTTGGGAAGACTGATTGTCTGCAGGCGGGGAGGTAATGGTCTGGAGAAGAATTTTCTGATATTTCCAGTCCCATCTGAGTCACATGTTCCCCACAAGTCTATAATACCTAGAGAAAACTGTGCGTTAGCAATCCCATTCATCACGAAGGCAGTTTTTATCTGGCGTACGTGAAATATGTGAAGTAACCAGTCAAACCATGACCTATTGACCTTGTCTATCACTTCGGTGAATGTCCTAGCTAACAGCACCTTGCTAGCGCTAACCAGAATCTGACCCAGACATTCCCTGACACTATTATCAGTCGGAGACCCCAAACATATTTTAAGAGTGTTATTTTGCTTACGTTGCTGATGTAAATTTAGCAAACATAGACAAAATTTTTGCTTCAACTGTTTAAAAGGAAGAAAAAGGAGTCATTTTCTTTAATGGAGTCACTGGGAGTGTACAAGGGTCCTTATGTACAAGTTTATGCCAGCCATTTGACTCTTTCCTTTTTCTCCCAGGATACACACAAAGGAAATTGGTACTCTAGAGCTGAAGCCTCAAGCAGGACCTATTTATAATACAAGCACTGAGCCATAATTATGAATTTCACTGATGCTGAGGGGGAAGTGAACGATCACATGATTTTCAGACAGACTGATAATTAAGGCCCAAAGCCAAAACTTCATACCTCTGAAAATTTTAAAAGCTCTTTTGAAGTATAAGCTTATTTATGGACGCCTGTTTCCGCCACTGAACAAAAAATAAAAAAATTGTTATTGCGACTTTTTATCTTACAATTCTGACTTTTTTTCACAGAATTGTGAGATATAAACTCGCAATTGCGAGTTATAAAGTTAGAATCGCGAGATATAAACTCACAATTCCGACTTTTTTCTCACAATTGTCATATAAACTCACAATTGTGAGCTATAAAGTCAGAATTACGATGTATAAAGTCACAATTGCGAGATTCTGACTTTTTTTCTTGCAATTGCGAGTTTATATCTCGCAATTCTGACTTTTTTCCTCAGAACTGTGAGATATAAACTCGAAATTGCGAGATAAAGTCCAGTTTTTTTGGGGGGGGGGACTGATATGTTCTCAGAATTGCGAGTTTATATCTCACAATTCTGACATTATAATTTGCAATATCTCAGAATTGCGAGAATAAAAGTCAGAATTGTGAGCTTATATCTTGCAGTTCTGACTTTATTTCTCAGAATTGCAACTTAAAGTCTAGCAATTGCGAGTTTATATCACGCAATTCTGAGAAAAAAAGTCAGAATTGTGAGATTAAAAGTCACAATTACCTTTTAATTTTTTTTTAAATTTAGAAATTAATACTTTTTAGAGAAATTAATATTTTTATTCAGTAAGGATGCAATGAATTGATCACATGTGACTGTAAAGATAACATAATGTTACAGAAGATGCCTCATGCCCAACAAATGCTGAATTTTAGGTGATGAAATAAAGCAGAATACTAGCATTCAGTATAAAAAGTGCTCAGGAAAGGGCTGCTGCTCTTGACACCAGCAAAAGATGAAGTTCATACACATACATCGTGGCTTTAAGGGAATGATGTGGAATTCAAGAGGTAAATATATCCACTAAATATGATTCATCTCTGAAAATTAATTTATCCAGTTCTGGGCTGTACAATATTTGTAAGCGCTAGAACAAACACAATCCCCTCAGTTGTTTGAGCAATCAGGCTTTTGTTTTCGACTGATACAAAAGGCCAGTGAGACGTTCGTGGCTATGCACAGACACTGAAATGAGGAACAAAACAAACACTCAAGCTGATTAAACATTATCATTTGTGTTTTGAATTGGAAACATTTTTGCAGTTTTTGCACAATGCAGTTTCATGCATTTTTTAATATTTAATTTTATGAACATCACCTTCGTCAGTTGGGATTTTTTGTGAAAATGTTTATGTGACCACAAACCATAAGTGAAGTGAGCAGATACTGGTACAGTTTGGTAGCTAGCCTTGACTTTGGAAACAATCACTGGTTTTGGTTAATATGGAAGAGTTTATATATTCAGATTATGTATCATAGTATATATCATTCTACTACCTTTCAAAAGTTTGAGATCAGTAAGAATTTTTAAAGATATTAGTACTTTTATTCAGCAATGATGCATTAAACCACTCAAAAGTGACAGTAAATATGTTTATAATTTTACAAAAGATTTGTTTCAAATTGAACATTGATAAGTTTTCAACATTGAAAATAATAATAAATGTTTCTTGAAATAAGCATATTAGAATGATTTCTGAAGGATCGTGTGACACTGAAGACTTCAGCTTTTCCATGACCAGAATAAATTATATCATATAAATTATATTTTCAAATGATATCCAGTTGTTTTAAATTGTAATAATATTACTGTTTTACTATATTTTGATCAAATAAATGCAGCATAAATTACCTCCAAAAACACAAAAAAATCTGATGAAAGTTTTTGAATGGTAGTATATATACTGTATTTAAATTACTGACCATATTTTTTTTTTTTGGTTCAAAAAGACATATTATAGTGTTTTAGAGCCATTCATTCATGCAATTTGTGCTGACATCCTGAACAGCGACGGGAAGTCAGTCATGCATAATTGAGGCTGCTCAATAATTTATGATTTGTATATTGATAACACTGCAGATTCTTTGTTTGTCAAAGCACTAAACCGGAGCATAAAAAATACCTGGCACCGATTTTAGCATGACTTCATCTCTATGTTGTTTTTAATGACTGATTAGATGGATGCATTGGTAATGACAGTAAGTTTTCCAGGGCATTTTAACAGCATTTAATCATTAATTAAATTACATGAATGAATAAACTACTCAGAGGGAAAGTGAGAGAGAAAATCATTTGTTTGCTTTATTCATTTCACAATCACAACCCATATGAATGAGAAATAAAATAAGACATTGAATCTTCATAAATTGAGCCTTTGCTGATTATCTGTGCTGATCTGACTGTGAATTATGTCTGGAAAGCATATCAAAAAATATCAGGATTGTTCCACAGAGGGGGAAATTGAAAATATGGCCTGTCTGGCAGAATGGGCACAGCAGAAAAAAACACTGCACCAAAATTCAGTTCTCTTATCATGCCATAAAGCCATGCAGTGCCTGCAGCACCCTTATTCAGGTCAAGCACTCATTCAGTAAGGCTGTAATAAACTATAAAAAAACATGAAATGATAATATGACATTTCTGGGTGAAAAAGAGACTAAATGTATGGCAGAACTTGACTGAATCCACTGAGAATGTGAAAGTGGTCTTATATAACAGGTGGTTGAAATGGAGGGGCTGAAAATAAGAGGGCTTGGTTCATTTTGATTTCCTATTGACTTTTTGGCAAATCTTCTTGACCTAAAAAGTGGCATTCATGCAAATCGAAAACAGATAATTGGAAGATGCTCAGATACTCGGATGGACACTTTACCATCCCGTAAGGTCGGAAAATAAATTCAAATGTAGTACCTATTCAGACAGTATGTGATTTCGGTTTTTTAAAAGTTAAAATTATGATTTTTAAAAGTTGAGTGTCACATTTTTTAGAACGCTGTGTCATGAGACCCTTAAAAAATGCCAACACAAAGGTCAAATATGTCTAGCTTTCCACAAGTAAAGCAGTCTTTTAATCACATTTCGCACAGATGCTTGGCAGTGGAACAAAAAAAGTTTTAAAAGTTAAAGGGGTCATATGACAATGCTAAAATAACATTATTTTGTATATGTAATGCAATGTGTTTACACCATTTAAGGTTAAAAAAACATTATTTTCCACATACCGTACATTATTGTTGCTCCTCTTGGCCCCACCTTTCTGAAATGTGTCGATTTTTACAAAGCTCATCTTTCTGAAAAGCGCGGTGTGCTCTGATTGGCCAGCTATCCAGTGCGTTGTGATTGGCCGAATATCTCAAGCATGTGACAGAAATGTTACGCCACTTACCATATTTGGAAACACACAGTGTCTCCACGACATGGCGGCAGCGGAAACAATACTACAGTAAGAATAAAAGTTACGCTGCCTTTGTTTGTGTATACATTTGGGCGGTGTTATGCAAATCGTCCAACACACTGACGTAGATTTGTGAGGGCGTGTTTGAATGAGGTGTTTTAGGAAGGTGTGGACGACTCTTAAGTTTTATAGAGAATATCTCTTTGGGTTTGAGACTTAAGTCTTTACAACTTTACGGATCTTATATATGCACAAACAGCTTGTAACACTCCAAAGACAAAGGATAACTTGAAATCGCATCATATGACCCCTTTAAACTTCTTTTAACTTTAGTGTCACAATTTTAGTAGCCTATGCAATGTCATCATGCGCCAAAGACGCTAGCGCAGCAGTCAAATATGTCCGACTTGTGCATTTACCTAGAAAAACAATGGGAACCTTTCTGTGTCAACGGCCCCTTATTTTACATTGAGAAGGCTGTCTCTTAATGGATGGCACCATATTTACATCACATGACTGGGTAGAATGCGCAGTTGACAAAATTTACATTATATAGCGCTTTCAGGCTTTATATAGAGCTTGAGGGAGGTCGGTGCAATGCAGCTGCATCACAAACTACCAATAAAACAAAAAAATCAGTGAGACTGAATCCATGAATGTCGATTATATGCATGAATTGATACAAAAGACAAGACACACAGCTAAACTTAGCAATAAAGCATATAGCATAATAGGAAAAAACACTGCTGTTGGAATGGTAGGCTACCAGCTGCATTAAATGTACACTAAAAACTCACCTGTACCAGTGCATTACTCACTTATTTAGTTTAGTATGAGAATGGATGGCAGATGTTTATAATGGGCCTATAGGGGTAAATGGCATATAACATGCCATAGGCCTATATAATGTAATATAATATTAGACATGAAAGGGTTACTTGTGGTGCATTGAAAGTATCACTAACTCTCCCTCCTCCCCGCCTAACCCCTCTTCTTCAGACAGTAACTGCATCTGTAGTTTAATTGGCGGGTGGCTGCAGCCAGAGTTGCTGCAACCATCCCGCTCTCCTCGAGAACCCAAATCTGCCAACCCACACACACTCTCCGGCCCCTCCCACACACACACACACACAGCAGTGACTGCGCTCCAGAACACCCATCAGTCGCGAGACACACGACGCTCTGTTAAAGTGGCCCGCTTCAGCAAACGGTATGTATCACTTTCTGTCATGCAGACTACAGAGACAGCGTTCTAACGTGCGATGCGGTCTCTGGCGCGACTTTACGCAGTGTCGCAGTGGTCCGGACAAAGAGTCTTGAGATGCAAACAGTCAGTGACTCTTTGCTTTATGAGACTATGACGTCGCGGAGGGTGCGTATCCTTATTTGACCGCATATTTGTCTTCTTCTTGATGTTATTAATGACTTTGATCGCGTACTCGTGGCTTATGGGGCGCGAGACATACGCATTATGATGCGTTTCAGTAGCGATACATGACGACGAAAGAATTAGGTAATTAAACGTCCAGACAGTCGTTTAAATCTACCTGTATTTGCGACATATGTCTGGGGGACAGTGTGTACGATCAACACCTTACTGTGCTTTATCCAAACTAACTGGATTAATTTAGGTGATGGACGGAGGTTGGCGGAGAGCTCGCGCGGACGGGCTAACTTTATATGTCGCCTTGAATTTTTTTATTTATTTATTATTTAACAGGTTGTGAAATTATTTGTGCGTTTGGCAGTAGCTATTTGAAGTGGTCTTGTTATTTTATTATTTTGTGCTTGTGCTAAATGACCACGAGAAGTCATTATTTGCTGCATGACGCACTTCTACATTGAGTTATTTTAGGGAGGCTGTGTTAAGATGCTAAACGTGTACGTCTTTGTCTGGAGAAATATATTATACTCAGAAGTTGCGAGGTATGATCTTAAGTGTTCATGTTAGAGTTGGTGAAATTATTTGAACGATTTTGGCTCATTAACGATTCTTTTAGTACTTTTGTAGTTGAAAAATTTGGACAAAAGAGATTTAATTAGATTTAGATCTCCACAAAATATTCTTGTGAAAGATATATTTATTGAAACTTAGGTTTCACAGATATTTTAGATGAATTAAACGCAATAAAATATATATTAAAAAATAAAAATGTGGTAACATTTCAGTTAATTCCAAAAAAATACCACAGATTCCAATAAAACGTAGCCTAGGAGACAGACAGTAAATGCACTGTCTTATTATCCCTACTAAATATTACATAACACAGGTACTCTCATTAGTTCATGATGACATTACATTTAGTTATAAAGTAAAACTTGCGGTTTATTAATGAGTCATTTGAATACAATAACCGCTCCGACTTACGTTTTTTATTTACCGCTGTATGTTTTGATTCATTAAAGAACCGTCTCAAATGATTCATTCGTTTGAGAATCAGAAAACACTGGTCGTCGCGCGATATGTTCACTAAAAAGAACCGACTCAAGATTTTCTGATTAATGAATCATATAGTTCTTCAACAGTCTATGATTTACTTTAAAGAGCCAGCTCATAAGGACTGCTGTATGATTTGATTCAGTAAAAAGAGCCGACTCAAAAGAGGCATTCGTTTGAGAATCAGACTGCACTGGTCACACTGTTTTTGTTGTTGTTGTTGTTGTTGTTGTTTTTTAATTTACTAAAAAGAACTGACTCGAGTCATTTGTTCTGGTAGGCCTACACTGTTCACACATCCATTTGGCAATCGGACTGCACTAGTCCTGCTGTCTGTTTTTGATTGAATAAAAAGAGCCGAATCAAAAGACTCATTCGTTCTACAATAAAATTACAACCAAAATAATGGAAAATATTGGCTCTGTCTCAAAATCTAGTAAGATGCCTTCCTCGACAGCATTCCACGTAACTTATAATGCTGCCTGAGTAAGCAGTTTAGTTCATATTTTTTAAAAACAGTTTCGACAGTCATCTCTACCATTTTTATAATTTTTATTTTTAAAAAGTAATTCCACTAAGTTCAGGCTATTATTTACTGTAACTCAACAATATACAATTGTACAAACTCTTGATACATTTATAAACATTTAGCAGTCAATTAAGATGCCCCAAAATGCTGTCTGGCTTGTCAGTGAGTTTTTACAGCCACTGATTTGTTTGCTGCTCCGTGACTCAGCGTTGCTGTCTGTGACTCCTTTTCTCTTTCCCCCTTCTCTCTCTTTCTGTTTGCAATACGTTTGTGCATCTGGCCGCTTAAGGACCATTCACGAAAAACAATGACTAAATGGATGACTCACTTCATGTTTGAATATCATTGTGGAGGCCAATTAAACCCACAAAACGACTCTTTTGCTTCATTCGGCACAGCTGACGTTTGAGTCGTAAAACTGTTTTACTCTGAATTTATCGATATCATAGGAGTGTACAAAAAACATCAATGAACCAAATAAGACCTGCTTGAACTAAATGATCTAAGTACTCTAATTGATATCATAAAGAGGTGATGGTGTTGTTAACTTTTAAGGAGATACTATTTTAAGTACATTTGTTTGTCATCTCAGTGCTGAAATGATTCAGTCGTTCCTTAGTTCTCTTTTCTGATGCAACTGTCTGGGTGGGATTTTTACATAGAGAAACACCCACTGACAGCATTAGCTGCTGAGTCATTGTCCCATTGGTACTGGTAGTAGCCTAAAGCAAAGTATGGTTTAGTAGACCTGCTTTACTTTGAGTGCCTTTATTATAATATGAGATGAAAGTTCCTTCAAAATACAGAATCTTATTTAATTGCCCTTGTTTTGTGGCAGTGTGCTCGGTTATAGGCTTTAGAGAGATTCTTTATTAAGCTTTCATGATATCATTGATGCGAGGCTCAATGTTAGGACACTGAAGGGCATGTCCATCTGCCACAGAGTAAAAATGGGCCATTGAAGACATTAAAGACAAGGGCGATTGGGCTTTACCAAAGTGACTCATGCTTTGTTCCGTTTGACATTGGAAAATGCTGAGAAAGGAACAGCCATTTTAGTCCCACAGTTTCCATGGACAACATAAATGAATGGTCCAACATAGAAAATATTAGCAACTCAACTTTGGACTTATTGGATAATCCTTCCGGATTTAGGAACGGTCATTTGAGACAAACAACCTCTCATTGGTGGATTACTCAGCGGAAAGGGACACAACTTAAGTGGCAGGTGCCCGTTTGTGGATTGTAGCACTTTTAATTACAAATGAATCTCTTAGACAGGCATGCAGGTTTGTCTGTCTGTGTCCTCAAACATTTGATTGGAACGATTGCTTTGCTGTGGTCAAAACAAACCGTTAAATTGTAATTTACTTGTTTACTCTGAGTCAGCTCATTAACCGATTTAAATGTATACCGGTAGAACTCTATATAACGGCTCATGGCAACTGCTCATTAAGTTTGTATTAAAGCACCTTTCAGTATAGGGAGAATTTGAGAGGTCTTGATGAAAGAGCGGTTGACCTGCACAAAAGCACAAAAATGAGATGTGATGTCACAAGCTCTTGGTGTGAACTGCTCACGGTCAAAGCAAGGTGATATGATGTTATACTCTCATATTTGCTCCAAGCTCACCCTTTGGTGACATATTTCAGTCTTTAATTCAGTTTTTTGAAGGCCGTTTGTGTTGGTGGGTATGTGGGTGAGTGCGCAAACGGCCATCATCCTTGGGAGCTTGCAAATTCAGTGTGGGAGGATCACCCTCTCTATCCTTTGTAGTGCTGCAGTGAGAATTCCTCCACTGCTGTTGAATCACTTTGGTCTAAACTGGCCTGTGTAAATTGTTGCTTGTTCTGGTTTAAGATCTTTTACCTCATTGTATGTTAATCATACAGATTGCCTTAGGAGATATTCTGCGTTAAATGTTGTTTCTTTGGTACAGTTCTTTGTGTGAAATGTTACTGCAGCAGGACTGGATATGTGGAATGAAATAATGTGTAATCTGTGAGTTAAATGTAAGCTTGAGCTCAATAATACATTTTTAATTTATTAATAATGCATTTGGATGAGACATTGCCACCCAATTTGCTAACAAAATAATGCATAAAATTAACACAGGTATCAGAACTTATTTTGGATTTATATTAATGATTGGCTAACCTATACATTATGTGGTTTATTAGATTGCTGCCAAATAAATGGTCAAGAAATACTGGTTTGGGTCAAAATTATTTTGTAGATTGCACAAATTTACCTAGTAAAAATAAAAAAAGTGCAACAAAATTAATGTTATTTAAAATATTATTATTATTATTATTCATCTCTGTTCCAAGTTACTTTTAAGTGAGCTAGTTAGCTAACATATTTAACGACAACCTAACATGTCTCGATTTTAAGTTTTCTTTATGTCTCTTGAATATTCGATTCGAATATTAAATGAATTATGCATGAAACAGGTCACACGGTGCTTTTTTTCCCATTAAAAATTACCTACTATTTACTTTGATATGTAAGATGACAACATGAATATTTCTAGATCTGTTTACATACTACACTGAAAAAAATGATTCATTGAATTTACTAAATTTTGTTAATTTAATTTTTTAAACTTTCAACATTTCAACATTTTTATTTAAATGTAGCTAAAATAAATTGTTTGCAACCACTTACCTTAAAAAAAAGTATCATTTTTTTCAGTGTATCAAATGTTATAATTAGATGCATATGTTTTCAAATCCACCCATAAGCTCTCTGTAAATCATCTGGTTAAGGGACTGTGGAAACACTGAAATTTCAGAGCAGATGCTGACTCACAGAACAGACCCATGTCCTCTCTTAGATCAGAAAGTGTCCACTATTTATACTCTTTTCTACATGCTTTCATAAGCACTCCTCTATATTGCAGTTAAAACCTGTTATTAACATCTCAGCATGTGTATTTTTCCATCATTTGGTATGTACTCATGACATTTCTTTTATTTGAACTGCTTGTCCACTATTGTGCTTGGGATATATCTTTGCACAATTATCAGGATTAAAAGATGCACTTATCAAGCTTCTAGTTTCTTTGTCGTTCTTTTGTTTCTGCCTATTAAAATGCCAAATTTGTGTGGCCATATTACGTATAGAATGATAAGAAGTCTTTGTGGCAGCAGGACGTTGTTGTGAAATGCTGCAGTGTTGTGGAGTCTCGTCACTGTTGGAGAAACATCCAGCCCTTATTCAGGACCACAAAGATGTGGTTTCAAATGCTAATGAACGGGGCTGTGTGGTGGCATGATCTCATAGTTGGCTCAGGTTTAGGTTGGAGTTTTCTGGACCCCAAGGAAACAGTGGTACAGCACCAAAAATCTTCTCGTACCCTTTTTCTTGCTTTAAAACTCGCTTCCTCTGTAGCCCACATCTTGCCTAATGTGCTGGAGTAATGAGTACTGAAAATTCAGCTTGGGCATCAAATCAATAAATTACATTTTAATATACATTTAAACAGAAAACAGTTATTTTAAATGATTAAAAACAACTTATCCTATTTTTGAAGTGCTTATTACACATTTTATATTGGTTTTGATTTTACTGATTAGCCCTAATTATTCTATATTTTATATGTACATAAATACTTATTAAATATTTCATTAGGCTACACTGATTGCCTATGCAGCTTCACATGTATTTTATCCATTTATAGACTGCCATCTGATTGTGCTCATTATTAGATAGGGATGTAACGATTAACCGCGAGCTGGTTGAAAATCGATTCAAATATGTGACGATTCAAATCGGTTGAGATGCTTCAATTAGGGGCAACGTTAGGAGTTTATATGAATGTATGTATATGAGGGGAACTTACTGTCTTTAGAAAAGTTTAGATGGTATTTTTTCTTTTCATCTTGCCTCTATATAATGCATATTAAAGTTCATAAGTGCAGCGCTGCTTTGTTTACAGCAGAAACCAAGGAAACGCTTTAAGCGCCACCTGCTGGCAGAGAGTGAATCTGCGTCTCATTCAGCTCGTTTCATGCAGATATTTTTTATGTATAGTTTCACAAAACTGAAGTCAGACCATTCTGTTTTTGCTTCAAATTTCGAAATTATACGATCTAATTTAGATTAAGAACTGCTCATGTTGCATGTATGCAGCATCTTTGTTTGATCATGATTAAAAATGCAGTGGTTGCTTCTAATTTTAAATGGAAAGAGCACAGACATAGCCTTATTTTGTTTATATGAAGAGATTTCTTTTATTTGTGTTATTTATTTGATTTGGGGCTTGTTTTAAAATTTCAATTTAGTTTTGTTATTTACATTATATTTAAATTTTGTTATTTAGCAGGCGCATAAGCGACTTACAAATATGGACAATAGAAGCAATCAAAACCAACAAAAGAGCAATAACATGCAAGTGCTATATTAGTATATTATTATAGTGTTATATTTCAGTTTCACAAAGAAACGTGCATCATTTTGTCCAAGCAACAATAAAAGGACACATTTAATTTAGAATTTGTCTTAAATCTCATTTCGTTAAAAAATAAATAAATCGCGATTCGAATTGAATCGTGAAATCAAAATCGTGAATCGAATCGTGAGTTGAGTGAATCGTTACATCCCTATTATTAGACATTACTATTTTTGAGTTCTGTGAACCAGTATTGCCAGTATAATAATTGAAATCTGAAACGGTCCATGCAAATGAAGCATAACATAGGCACAACATGCACTCCTGCTGGGTCACTGTGCCGCTGCCACACCCTTTACCCAGGTGGCTGTCTGAGATTCAGTGACACATCCATGATAAAAGAGGCTTTAATATGCTTAACAGCAGAATCATTCGGCATTGCCAAATCACAGGACTAGGATTACAAGAAACTAGGGCATTCGCTTCTTGTTTAGATGCAACAGGGAGCGTCAGAGTCCGAAGAAATATTGGGCAGCTTAGTCTTGTTTTAGGGCTGTATAGAGCACTTAAATCACATACAGTGGCAGAAATTGCTCATCTGCAGGAATGATGGTGCCTAGCAGTGTCATTTATAATAATTTCTGATTATTAATGGCTTTTTCAAGTTTCCCATTATACTTCTCTCAACCAGAGGACTGGACTAAGACTGGATTGATGACACATTTATGGGATTACAATAAGTCCCTCAAAAGTAACATTAATTCTCTCCGTTCTGAAAAGCTAGTTAGCTACAGTAGTTCGATAACAACAAACACCTGTGGTTCTTTATGTTTAATGAAAGTTCATTTTGCATTTTAAAGAAAAAGAAAGGCCATTGTGGCCTCTGTGTCAGCTGTACATGAAATGGGAATTAAATGGCTTGTTCCATGGGGACAAACAGATTTAGTGTTGCTAATACAGAGCGCTACAGCAAGACGTGCCGTTCACAAGGTTATTTGCTCCCAAGAGCACACTAGACGGTGGCATGAGTGACTGTTTTAGATGCTCAGATGAGGCGATTCTGTTCCCAAACTTCCACGGGCCTCAATCTCTTGGGTGACCATATCTAGAGCAAAATATCTGGAGCAGCACGAATGCTTAGTCTGTCTTCTACCATAGCACTGTTTGAGCTTAATTTAACGGAGTGCTCTCATTTTTAGAGTTCATGAGCAGATATTTATATCAAGCGGGTCAGGTGAGGTAGGACTGGATCTCTACACTGAGACCTTCTTAAAAATGACAGTGTTTTATGATGCTAATGCCATTAAGATTTTTGCGCTATAAAATTTGTCAATTAATAATCAGCAGTTACGAAGTTGCTTGTTCTTTAATGGATTCACTGGATACCTTGGACTTTTGGAATACTGTTACGATGCTACATTCTTTCCCATTCTTCAGTGACTATGGAAAAGTGCCAAAGGGAGTAGTGGAAACTGGAAGCTGGCTGAACACACCGCTCTGCAAAACCATCTGTTTATTTAAAACGGCAAAGTAGTTTTGTGGTTTTTAAATCCATTTGAGGTCATCAGTATGCTAATGTACTTCCAAATGTTGACAAATTTCACTTTTGGCAAGATTTCAAGATTCAAGATTCAAGATTCTTTATTTGTCACGTGCACAATTATACAGAGTATAACCAGCAGTGAAATGTAAGTCAGGTCCGCTCCATGGACAGTGCAAATATATGCAGTACAACACAAGAATATACATAGATATAAATATGAAAATAAAATAAAAAATAAAAGTAAATGAGGTAGAAATAATAGAAAATAAAATCTAAAATAAAATGTGCAAAAAAAAGTGTGCAGGACAGTATACTGTAGACTTAATAAATAGTAATATAAAAAGGAATGTGCAAGAAGAATGTGCAAACAGATGTACGGGGTATATCCCTAGCAGCAGTACGAATGGTGGAAAAAATTATTAATAGCTTACTGATTATTAGAGGTTATTAAATGAGTCATTTTGGTGTTATGAGACCGAGTTTGAGTTTGAGTTGAGGAGCCTGATGCCCTGGGGGAAGAAACTCCTCCTAAGTCTGTCAGTTTTTGCCATCAGGCTACGGAAACGCTTACCAGATGGTAGCAAAGTGAAGAGACGGTTACCAGGGTGATTTGAGTCCTTGATGATTTTGACAGCTCTGCTCTTGCAGCGTTTGAGGTAGATGTCCTGCAGGGAGGGGAGAGCAGACCCTGAGATACGCTCAGCTAAGCGCACAACTCTCTGCAAGGCTTTACAATCCTGATTAGAGCTGTTTCCATACCACACTGAGATGCACTGAGTCAGTACACTTTCTATGGTCCCCGAATAGAACATTTTCAGGATTGCTGGTGAGACCCTGAATTTCCTCAGCTGCCGCAGGTGGTACAGTCTTTGCCTGGCTTTCTTGACCTGTGTCTGGATGTGTGTAGTCCAAGTCAGGTTCTCGGAGATGTTTACACCGAGGTACTTGAAGCTGCTCACCCTCTCCACAGGGGTCCCACTGATCATAAGAGGAGTGACTCTTTCTGAAGTCCACAAACAACTCTTTGGTTTTGCTCACATTCAGAGAGAGACAGTTGTCCTGGCACCATGATGTAAGTCTCCCTACCTCATCCAAGTATGCGGTCTCATCATTGTTGGAGATGAGGCCCAGAACCACAGTATCATCAGCGAATTTGATAATAGATGTGGAGCTGTGAGAGGACACGCAGTCGTGTGTGTAGAGAGAGTAGAGCAGGGGACTCAGGACACAGCCCTGTGGGGCTCCTACGTTCAGGGTGATGGAGTTTGAGGTGAACTGGCCAACTTTCACCACTTGAGGTCTGCCGGTGAGGAAGTCTTGAATCCAGTCACAGAGTGAAGAGTTTAGGCCGAGGTCTGTGAGTTTTGAGGCTAGCTTGATGGGGACTATAGTATTGAAAGCTGAGCTATAGTCAATGAATAGCAGCCTTACATAGTTCCCATTGTTGCTGTCAATGTGTGTGAGGGAAGAGTGGAGGATGTGAGAGATGGCATCTTCAGTAGATCTATTGGGGCGAACTGAAGAGGGTCCAAAGTAACAGGGATGGAGGAGCAAATGTGGCTCTTTACAAGTCTCTCAAAAACCTTCATGACTATTGATGTGAGGGCAACTGGACGATAGTCATTCAGGCAAGAGGGTTTATTGTTCTTAGGCACAGGGATGATGACAGATTTTTTAAAGGAGGTGGGAACCACAGAGGTAGCAAGGGACTCATTAAAGATGGAAGTAAACAAACCAGCGAGCTGATCAGCGCAGGACCTCAGAACACGGCCAGTAATTCCATCAGGTCCGGCTGCTTTCCTGACGTTCACGTTCTTTAGGGCCCTCCGAACCTCGTCCTCCGACACGGTGATTACATGATTATCGCTGCTCTGCCTGCTGCTTCCTGACACGCTGATCGGCAGAGTCGCGCTGCCGCCATTGCATTCAAAGCGGCCGTAGAAGGTGTTTAACTCGTCGGCCAGCAACGGATCTGTTCTCACCTCTGCGGAGGATTTGTTTCCAAAGGCACAGATGGTCCTCAGTCCCTGCCACATGCGTCGAGAGTCATTGAGCTGAAAATGAGACTCAATTTTCTCCCTTGTTCGAAGTTACTGCACGTCGGAGAGCATAGCACGATGCTTTGTACTCGCTCATGTTCCCTGACAAAAGACCGGCATTGTATGCGGCAGTGCGTTTGTTAACCGCAGCACGGATTGTTCTGTCCACCCACGGTTTCTGATTTGGGAAGGTCCTTACAGTTATTGTTTCTGTAGCTTGCTCGGTTAGCGTGTTTACAAAGCTTAATGCTACATCCGTGAACTCGCTGACGTCAGATGAACTCGCCCGGAACATGTCCCAGTCGACGTCATCAAGAGCCGCCTGTAGCATAGCTTCTGAGTGGGAGGACCAGCGCGTCACTACTCTCTGCACCGGGGGTTCCTGAGCGAGCCTTTGTTTGTATTCCGGTGTGAGGAAGATGGCGGCATGGTCCGATTTGGCCATAAAAGCTGCAGTAGCGGGGCTTGCAGGTGGTCTATAAACTGAGAGTAGCAATGATCCAGTGTATTCGGTCCTCTAGTTGGACAGGATATATGTTGATGAAAGTTCGGCATGACCTGCCTGAGGTTGGCTTTGTTAAAGTCCCCCGCGATGATAAACGCAGCGTCAGGATGGCAGATATAAACATTGAAAAAAAAATGTACAGTCTTTCTTTTCCAGAGAAAAAAATTAAATAAAAAAAAAAGTATGACTCATCCTGCATGCCCAGTCAAATACTCCCTAGAATGAGAATGTCCCACCCCCCCAATGCTATATGTGAGTAGTAAATCATGGTTCATGGTTCTGATGTAGCTAAAGCCTAATGTAATTATTTTTTATTTATTTTAATAATTAAATCAATTTAACTTTTTTAATGAATTTGTTATTTAAAATTGTAAATTAGGCCTATTTTTTATTTTATCCGATTTTTTTTCCCAGCTAATTCTGACAGTTTTCAAAAATGTGTCATTTTTTATCACTTGCATTTGTTTATCCTTTTCATCAGACAACAACAAAGAGCACACAATGCATTCATTACAAGGCCAATAGACCCATGTAGCTCTGGGCATTGTGCCTAAGGCAGAGCAACTGCAGTGCCTGAGACTTTCATACCTCCCTCGTTTCTTTGTACTTTGTCAATTTGCAAAGGGCAGCAGGGTTGGAGCTACTAGTTTCCGTGGCAGCCCGTATTATTTGCATTCAGTGCGTCCTGGTGAAATCTGTCTCACCAGTTTTCACATATGTTGTACTTTCACTTCTGTACTTCCTTCTCATACCATCTGGCTCATAGAAGCAAGGCTGGGCTTAGGCCAGCTTGGTCCAAACCCCAGTCGTGCTGCGTTCAGCAGCTCTTTGATTATCCCATTAATTCCTCAGTGCACCCTGCTCTTTTAACACTCTTTATACAACTGAAAACACAGGATAAGTGTGTTTGGACTGGACTTTTTGAGACGATGTAGACTTATGTTGCATTTGTGTCATGTGATTTTTCCTTATTAGCTTCGCATGGATATCCTCTTATCGTAATTTACACTTAAAACCTTAAACCCTTTACTTATGACTGTAATCCAAACGTCCATGATGTCTCATTAACAGGATTCTTGCAGGACTGTCCTTGAAATACATTGCACTAAGGTTGACATTTAGCTGTGGATATGCTGCTCTGTACATCTTGGGAGTCCTTTTCTAAATGAATGAATTTTGATGTGAGTGATAGCTATGCCTTTCAGTGTTACTCCTGCTGCAGGGAGATTCATTTTGATTAACATTAATCAATCACACGACTGCTATGTTTGACTTTCAAATGAACAAATCAATACAGTGTTGTTAAGGAACATGCTTTAAAGGATTAAGCTCTGGCTGCTGTGTTGGGCTGTGAGTTATGATTTAGCCTTTAGCCCTATTCATGAATATGTTTCTGGCATATTGGCAGTTTTGGGGAGCAACTAACTAAACTAGCTAAACTTTTCTAGTAAAGTAGCAAACCTTTTCTAGTGAAGCTACTTCCAGTGGTCATATTGTATTTTGAATGTCATATTGAATTGCACATGCAAATTCATCGCTAAGTGAGCTCTATCTCAAATGTAGTAATGGACAGCCTGATTTGTTCTACTGAATCATTTCATCCTAAACAACTTTCTGGCATATGTAGCGCTGGAAGGTCTGGTACATTGTAATAAATTGGTTCGTCCTGAAGTGTGATTCATTTTAGTGAATCAGTTCATCTTAAAGTGGTTTATTCAGGTGAATCATTTTGTTCAGACAGTAAATGAACAGAATCAAAAAAGATTCTCTAATTTAAGTTCCTTCATGGCATTTCAGACTTCTTTATAGCAGAATATTTAGTTTATTACTATGTTTTTGATTCAGTTATGCGAGTAGGCAATATTCTTATTTTATGCATTAGGGCCTGTATTTATTGTAAATTTATGAAATCAGATTTGATGTTATCACCCAATTATTTATCCATTCATTCAAACTTTCATTGGTTTGTGTGAGAAAAGTACAGCTCTGATTAAATGACAATCGTTTATATTATTTATTTCATCTTATATCATTGTACAGTTATATATTTTTAAAAAAGATTTTACCCTCTGAAGTAGCTGTATTGTATTTAGAAGTTTTGCAAACTACTATTAAAAAAATAGTAGCTTGAATGTAGTTTAACTACTTCAAATTATTAGTATTCAGATTACTAGTAGCTTAACACTTTTTGAAAAGCCAATAGAAAGCACAGATATTTCTCTTAAGGGATTTGTAGTAGATTACTATGTTTACAGTCTTTCTAATGCTTAAGCCTCAGATGCTCATTACTTTTGCTTTCTTTTGAGCTTCTTTCGTTACAAGATGACCTTTAACTAGTGTGTATCTCCATGCTGCATCTGTTTTAGATGAGATTTTCAAATCATGAATAGGCTCAATGAGTCTAGTCACAATAGATATTTGTAACTTAATATCAACAAGAAAAACCATATGTATCTCTTCCAGGTCAAAGGACTCTGCACCACAAAAGTGATGTTCTTGAAACGGTTGTATTAGTGAACCCATCAGAAGATACTGTTATCTCTGAGGTAA